>BMAV01026680.1:239750-275003 GCA_019973955.1 Trichonephila inaurata madagascariensis | reverse complement strand
TACTCTCATCGGTATAATCTAACAGGGCAATGTGTGATAATATATTACATTATTTCATTTTATATGCTTTATATATATTTAAATTTTATTTCAATTGCTGCATGAAATTTTTTTTTACAAATTACTACATAAACTCTAGTTAGGATACTAATTGTATGAGTGTTTTCAGTAAACGTTCAGTTTGTGTCGTTCTTTTCTTGTTTTGATTACATCATTTTGTACAATTTTATTTTGTCCTATTAAATGTATTTCTACAATCAGGGCTACATTCTTAAAGAAAACAAGTAGAAATCGAAACAAACTGCATCTTCTAATTTTTCTTATGCAAGCTTGCTGGGTAAAAATTTCAAGAAATGATATACTAAATAAAAAAAGATGATAATTTGGATTAGAAAGAAAGATAATATGAGATATTATTGAACTGAGTCTGCGTATAGGAAATATTGCCATTTTCTAATTATAGTAATTGACTTTAATTGTAGCGTGAATCTTGATTTATATGTATATTTAATAGTGTTGCATCGTGAATGTTATATTTCTTTTAATACTATTTATCTATTCTGTTTATCTAAGTAGATGCTTTTATTAATATTCTAAATTTCACAGTTGTAAATTATTTGATGAAAAAAAAGTAATTTAGTTCCTAATTTTTCCTTTCTGCATGAGTGTATGTCCAAACCTGGATATTTTCGAGAGAATCATACAAGTGTATTGACAGGGATTCCACAAGACTTTCGATACCTTAACATAGTTCATTCATTTCAATTCATAGGATTTACTTTCTATTTTAAACTCTAAAAGAATTTAAAGAGGATTCCAGTTTTTAAAAAATATATAACACGATATTTTTTTCTTGAATTCTCATTTTGATAGTTTTAACTTATTATTGTTCAAGTATAAGCCAATTTCTCTCTCCTTTATTAAAAACACTTATATTTTTAGAACCTACGTCTTGGGTAAAAGAGCCTGAAGATCAAGAAATTTTGGAAGGAGAATCTATTTTGATTCATTGCATTGCATCTGGGCTACCAAAACCAAACATCGTATGGTATAAATATAAAAGTAAGTACATGTTAATAAATTATCAAAAAAGACGAAAGTGAAAAATAAATGAGCTAATATTGCTATTTTTTTCTTAAACCTGCGAAAAAAGAAAAAAAAATGGATAGAACTTATTTATATGGTTAAAAGGTAGAGACAGAGATTAATATTAGTTTCAAAATAAGTCTCCTAGTACTGATAATAAACATTTAAACAATTACGATAAGAAAGTGTAACAGTAAATCAATTTTAAATGTTATTTAATTTTTTCGTGCATTTTCTTCGATTAATTGCATACAAGTATGGGATACATTTTATTTGTGCATTTATAAATAAATTTCGTATTTACTACTTAGGTTACAAAGACATAATTTCAGGCATAATGAAATATGTATAGATCTTTAATTAAGTAAAATATATCTAATGTATTGAAACAAATTGCAGTGACACACTCAAAGTAAAAATAATGCTTACATTTATATCATTGCTCATGAAACAAGAAATCCTTAGCGATGATTTATCAAATTCTGACTAGATTTTAAGAAGCATGTTTCTTTCAAACGATACTCAAACATAAAGTAATATGGAGACGAATTTGAATTTTTATACAAAATTATATATTTACCTATAAAAAACCTTTCCTAAAAACATACAATATGTGAGATCTAATTGAATTTTATAAATATGTCACTGTATATGTCATATGTTCATGAATGACACGTTTTTGAAATTTATAAATATAGCATTATGTATATTAACAAATTCCAAAATGCAAGAGAACTTAAAAACAACTACATAATAATGTAAATACGCAGTAATGTTTTAATTTTTACTTATGATGATAAATTTTACATAAGATATTTAGATAAGATGTGTTTCGATACTCAAAAAAAATATTAAAATTAAATGTTTATGCAAGTGTACCTTTCTCTTTGCAGGTGATGATGGTTCTCATCAAAATGAAAACAAGTCTAAAATCATCACTACAAGCAACGGGACTTTATCTATTCCCAAAGCTGACATTACTCATGCAGGGAAATACGAATGTAAAGCTGAAAATGGTCTTGGTAGCCCTTTGAACAAATTCGTAACAGTAAAGGTTTCTGGTAAGGTGAAATATATAAGCGAATGCGAACGAAAATTCGCCGCGAAAAGATATTTATTACTTCAAAAAATATATTATTAAATAAAGTGTACTTCATTTGTTTTCTTTGAGTATTCAATTGCTTCTGAACAACATTAACAATATTACGGAAACTGAAAACTTCAATTTTTCTCCAAGTCATCAAATTCAAAGATATCGTTATATATAAATCCACATTTTAAATATTCTCTGATCTCTTCAATTAATACATTTATATTCATTATTCATTTTTACAAGTAATTCCGTTTCAAGCTATAATAAAAACAGCGCTTTTGGAAAACCTTATAATATGGCCAAGAAAGGGTTCTTTATAGATTTTGTGATTATGATTATTGATGTATGTGATTTATCTTTTATAGTTATCTGTTAAAAATGATTTATATGTAATTTTGGTTTGCTGCATATTATTCAACAATTTTTGCAATATTTAAATTTTTAAAATTATGTTTTAAATCTGAATTGACTTATATTTTATAATATCATGTGAAATTTTTATTTATATAGAAAGTATATAATATCCATTCTAATAATTTATTTGATGTTTGAAAATAACTTTATCATATTTTTATTGCCATTATCTGTTACAAAACATTTAATTTTCTCATTCAATATACTGAAAATAATTGTTTATAATCAACTTCATACATTTCAGATAGAGAAATGTATCCTTTGAACATTTTATTAAAGTTGACACTTTCTAAAACAAAATCTATTAGCGATTTGAATGCATATATTTATTTTTCACAACCTTTTTTAAAAAATTGTATCGAAAGAATTTATATATATTCCTTGCCTTCTTTTTTCTCGAAAAGTGTTGTAATAAATTTATTTACTTAAATATATTTTTTTCATCGTATAGTTCCTGCACGATTTGAAGAAAAATTTGCAGTAGTCAATGCAAAGAAAGGTGACAGCGCTCGGATGAAATGTGAAGCACTAGGTGATCAACCCCTCTCTGTAACATGGCAAAGAGATGAAAATACTATCAGCAAAAGTGGAGATGAAAGGTAAAAGATTAATTTCCAATATTTTCTGTATAATTATATTTATCTGTCTAGTATATTTATAATCATACCACTTTATAAAAATGGATACATAGAGCAACTGAGTAGTATGTATATGCGAGACAGAGATGAAAATTTTATCTTTCTATAAAACTTTTTAAATATCTAACAGTTTCTTTTTTTTCTGTCATATTATGTCAAAAAATAAGCATATTTTTTGTAAGCATTTTTAATATGAAATCAATTATATAAACTCAGATCAGCAGTCAGAAATGTTATAAATATTGAATTTAAAAAATTGTGTTAATTTTTATTTTCATTGGAAAAACATATTTTTCCTTCAAGTTGGCTTTTTTCCGTGAAATAAGCGAACTCAAAAAAACACTTTACAAAAATAAATATTAGATTTAAAAAGATAATACTGTATTTACAGTTAATTATTCTCTTAAAATTCTGTTTTTGTATGGAAAGTTTTAAAACAGGGAGACAAGCTAAGTCCAAAATCGCAATCGGAACAAAAATCGCGATTTTCTTTTTTCACCCGTTTTCCGAAATCATTTCTTTTCGAACAACACACAAAACATTGCCTTGTTGGTCTCAATTTTTTGTCGGTGGAAGAAATCACTTCTAAAATGTTTTTTTTTTCTGTCAATCATAAGAGCAAAGACTGAAATTCAAATAAGATATTTTTCCTCCCAATTTTTGATATAAAACGAAAGCATTCCACAATGATATATCTAAAAGATGGAAGAATATTTTTTTGTATTATTTCTTGCCTCTTTTTTTCCGGAAAGTAAGGGGGAGGGATAATTTGTGAGATACTGATCTATTCTATCTACACCACAAGAGAAGTACGAGAAGAAACTTTCATTACTTCCAGGATCGTTTACAGAAACTTCAGACTCACTATCTGAGTCAATATCAGAATTATTTTTTGTTATGAGCCTCGCATAATCACTCATTTTTCTTCTATTTTAAGCTCCAAATTTAAAATAAATAACGTACACCGATTTATTAAAAAGGAAATTCCCGCCTTATTTAGTCCAAAAAAATTGCAGTAAAACCTAACCTTGAAACCGGTTTAGACATTTTTTTGTAATCCTAACTTAACTAGATTATTAGAGACATCTGTGTTAGAAACATTGCACACTAAACGAGCAAAAATTACGGGCAAATCAGAGGGTTAGAGTAGAAAAAAATGTTGCTCGAGCATCGCTCAGGTAAATAAGGGGAGTGCCATTTCAAGTGCCCGAGCGGTGTTCGGGCAAAACTGGGGGAAGGGCTTAAATAGTTATCACACATCCTGTCATGATATTTCAGCGTATGAAAAATGTATTCATTATTCTGAATATATAAAGCCTTTTAAAAATGTCTTACCAGGAAAAAAATTTGATAAATCAACTGAATGAACAATATTCAGTCATAACGAATTATTTACATAATTTTAATGTCTTTCGTATTTGAAATGCAATTTCATACTATTAGTTTAGCATATTTTGTGATTTTAAACTAAAGGCTATATAATTATTCAAATAGCATCATCTGTTAATTTTTCTTATGAAAGATCTCAGTGAACATTTTATGGTATTATATATTATAATCTTATATGAAATTATAATTAAGTGTTTTCAAAAATGGAATTTATATAAAGCAGTGATCAATAAATAAATATAATAAAAAAGATTAAAGCACAGGGAAATTTCTTTTGGTTTATGATTAGAAGAATAGCAATGAATTTAAAATTACACAGCCAACTAAGAATAAGCCACTCAAAGCTTAGTAAAGAATTAGTAATAGGCCAGGAATTTCACTTTTGTAAACAATATAGTAAAAATTAGGACAATATCAAACATAGCATAGATATGATATAAACATGCATCAATATTATTTTTGCATTATATTTATTAGGGTGAACATTTTTGTAAACAAACTGTGAGCGAAATGTATTTTTCAAAAAATAATATTCTAATAACAATTTAATTTCAAAGCATGATATACATTAGAAAAATTTATATGTATTGATGACAACTATTCATGTACTAAACCTGAGATTTAGTTGACTTTTTCTCTGAAATTTTTCTGACACAAATTTTGGTAATATAAATTATTTGGTATATAATTTATTTTGTAAAGCTTATTGCTTAGTTAAAAAAAATTGATGTTTATTTTCTTAGTTTTTTACTTATTTAGTAATTATAATAAGGTTATATAAATGGACAGGAAATTTTCATTTTTCAATATTTAGTTTATAAAATACTGTTGATATTTTACTGTCGCTTTTTTTAAGGTTATTCTTATACTTTTCTTTATTTTTGTAATATCTTTTTCAATACTTTTAATTGCAAATATTTTTTACAGTAATACATCTTGCTATTTGCTATTAATACTCTTAATGAATCTTAAGCAAAATAATCAGTAACGGGATACCTAATATCGATTAGGGGCTTAAGGGAAAATTTAAAGTACTGAATAAAAATAAATTTGAATCATCTTATTGCGTTTTATTTACGGTTATGGACCAAAATAAAAAAAAAAACGATTTCAATTTTTCTTATTATTTAAAATTCTTTGTCATGCAAAATTTGTTTTAATCTAAATTCCATTATTGTATCGTATGTAAAGGAATTTTATAAGTTATTCTATAGTAAAGTTTTTTTATAATAATTAGCTATCCATAAAAATGTACTATCTGTAGTCAAATATGAGGATAGTCTGTTCTTTTTATCTCACTTTGTTATAAAACGTGAAAAAATTGAGACAAAATCGATGCGTAACAGAAAAAAGTCCGTATTATAATTTATTTTATTTATATACATTCAATTGTATGAAAAATATCTATCAGAGTTTTAGTAAATGGTTTTTATACACTCAATTACATGCTAAGAAATTCTATTGTATCATTATTATCAATTTTTGTACAGTTTTAACATTTTTTTTTTATGAAATTATTTTCACTCATATTAAAAATTAACCATGATATATCAAGGTGAATAACTACGCTCAGAATCGTGATTTTGAAAAGCGTATAAATAGGGGTTTTTTATATTTGATGTCAGTTGCATTAAAATACTTACATAAAATTTTTTTAGATAATTATTACAAGAAAGAATGATTTAAATGCAATTTTTTGGCAACAAATGATGAAAAAAATGACATATTTTCAAAACGTTATGAAAAATGCTTCTGTAAGAATATTTTGTCTATATATAACTAGGACTTCTATGCCGGGGTTGAACTAAGATTTTTGAAATATACAATTTAGAAGTGAATTTATGCATATTTTATTATACCAGAGTAGACTAATTTTAACAAAAAAACACCCATTATTGTTTCAATTGATCGTAACTCTGAAAATAATGTGAATTTTACAAATTTTTTAGTTCAACCCTCGTTCTTTGTTCATTTTTTTTCCAAAAAATTGCATTTAAATAATTTTTACTTGTAACAATACTCTTGAAACAACTTTATAAATGTATTCTAACTCAACTAACCTAAATATATTGAAAAATTGTCACTTATACGCTTTTTTTTTTCAAAATCATGGTTTCGAACGTAGTCACCTTAAGGTAACCACTAACATAATTTTTTTGCAATAAATTTAATTCATCAGTCCTGAAGATCTCAAGTGATACTTTTTTCCCCACAGATACGAGATATTTGAAACGCTTGTTCAGAAAGGTGTGGTATCTGAATTGATTATTCGAACGACTGATCGAGACGATGGAGCCTTGTATTCCTGCGTAGCTGAGAACGAGTTCGGTAACGACCAGCGCAAGATACGACTTCTCGTCATGGGTAAAATGATAGAACCTACTTTTCTTTTTGTTTTTTCATTTTCGCTTGCACGCACTCGTCTCTCTCTTACTCATCCATCATTCTTTTTCATCATCGCCCTCTCTGACCTCAAGGGGTTATATACATAAAATACTTTGCATAAACCCTGATCCAATCATTATTTCAAACAAGCATTGTGCGATGCTTTGTGTGGTACATATAGTTTATAAATCATAACCAATTCTACCAATCGTATGCACATAATTTATTTTAAGAACATAACCAATACGTTAAGTTTTGCATAAAATGACAATGCCTTAAATGTATATTATTTAATATTTGTTTTGTTTGTTATATATTTTTTAGCGATTTTACTCAATTTTTAATTTAACACTTATTGATAAAAATGCAAGTATTGGAACATATTACTACAAACTTGAAAAAATCCACGTGTAGCAAACATTTTTCGCTCTCTTTGCTTCGAATTCTACGATCCTAAAGTAAAATTTACTAATTTTACTCTACACTGAAATACTACATATTAATATTTATATTTATGCAATCACATTTTGATTATTTATTAGCTTTAAATATGAGAATATAATGTATCGATGTCAGAACAATTACCTATGCTCTTTCATATCCCTGAATTACATTTAGTATCAAGTTTCTTCGAGCAATAGAGCTGGTGATATATAAAATATGTAGATTACTATATATTTACATTGGATGAATATGTATATATAAAATTTGTTATAAATTTAATAGCGCTTTTCTTTCCAGTAAACTATTTTTCAATTTTTATATGGTTTTTACGTTTACTTAGTAATATTTACGTTTTTAAAGTATTTCTAACATTTTTTTTCTTGCGATCCTGTTCTGATGTTTTAACACAATCTCGTAGTAAACACTTTTTGTTGATGTGCAGTTTGGGTTTTTAATAATTTTTCTATATTTCTTTAGATTTTAGTGGCGGGCCCCTAGATTACGATATGAACATTAATGTTTTTTGTATTTGGCTAAAGAAACTAACTTAGAATTAATTAATTATTTGGGTAACATTTCAAAACTTAAAGAGTCTTTTTAGAAACTAACTCATTCTCATATTATTTTTCTTCCTTTCAATAAAGTGGTTTTGACAAATATAGGGAAAGACTAGCTTACCTTAAAACTATGTCTAATTCTATAAATTTAGTTCCTAAACCTAAGAGTTTGATATAGTATTAATATGCCCGTTACCTCTCTCTCTCTCTTTGACCTATACTGTCTTATTGTACTTCCGTTTACAGTTCAATTTGTCAATTTTACAGTTATTTCAATTTAGTGTATGATTAATGATTACATATATATATAAATTTTTTGAAAATTATGGTTCATTTGTAATTTTATTTTTGTATTTTTATTTATGTTATTCATTTTAAAGAATTACGAATTTAATTCTTGTGATCCATGTTTAAAAACTTATAATATCAGCTTTTATTAAATCTACGAAATAATTGTATTAGGAATCAAATGATCGAACCTACATTTTTTATAAATTATTGCTGAGCTAATCATAGTTACATTGATTAAAAACAAGATTAATTACAAACTCCTTATTCTACAATGTTTACAAGAACGAACTACTGTAAATATGTAGAGTATTATGAAATTTATAAGACAATAAGCAATTTATTAATTTATTGATAAATATATATGTTCTATATATCAAAAGCAAATCCCTCGATGAAAAAATATCAATTATATTTTTACTTTCATTGCTATTTTCTGAACTTAAAAATATAGCAATATATTTTCTATATGTTAAAACTCAAAGCATCACCGAATAAAAATGTATTAAAGCATATTTTTATTTTGTAAAGAGTATAAAGTGAGGATTAGTCATTATGACTCTTAAGTACTCACATTACTCTTGATGGAAGACAATTCAAATGATATCCTTCCTGAACTTAAAAAGGTCATTCCCCTATAGCCCTGAAATAATTCTTTTACTTCGATCGAAAATGACGTAATAAATACACATAATTGACTGTGGTGTAATATTTTTTCGTTAAACCTAAAAGATGATCTCAATGCCCTACTGTAGCTATTTAAGTTTATATTAAATTAGACACTTTATAACTATATGTTAATGAAATGGAAAGTAAATTCGATTTCGATGAACGTTTTTTCTCCGTAATATAAACATTAAATTTTTTGTATACAATATAGCAACCAGTTTTTAAAAATATAAATATATGGAGATATTTCTTCATAATTTAATTTGTATTATTTATTTGTCACAAAATATATTAAAAATACATTAAATTTTTGAATATATAACAAATTTTTTTCATTATTAAAAATATAGATAGCTTATTATATCTCATTTTAGTAAAATATATTTAAGTAACATGTTTCTGTATATAGATATATGTCACATATTTTTTAATATTGTAGAATGCAATTCAAATTGAAATTCAATTTAAATTTCTATTATGTATAATTTTATATTATGTATTTTCTTAAAATTTTAAACTTTTTAGTTTATATTTTGCAAATTTGGGATATTTTCTCCCTGCTTTAGAATACGTTATATAGATATTATATAATCATATATGCATGGATATTGAATACAGATACAAACATGATTAGATATTGAAATATTTATTATTTGTTTTGATTAAATTGACAACAGCAAATATGATTGCTTGAAAACTTTGTCCGTTCATTCTCAGCAGTATTTTTACATTTCATTTCGTACATTATTTGATATTTTTTCACACATGTTTTTCTGTTTTCAATATATTACTAAGAACAGTTTACAAAAGATACTTTCTTCTGAATATGCTGACGAAGAAACTATTTTTTTTAACTGGGCACTGCTTTGTTTAAAGGCTAAGGAATTATAATACATTTATCACCGTTATATTCCTGAAAAACTAACTTGACATTTAATTTTTATTGCATTTTTTAAGGACAAACTTTGTCCATATAAATTCAAACAAACAATTAATGCATTTTATTCGGAATTTTTCTTTCCTAAATATAAATAATAAAGCATAACTAATGATAAAAACTGTAAACTCTTAGAAAAATTAAGCAAACAAATTTAAAAGGTTAATACTTTTAAAAAGTTGGTTTGTTAGTTTGATTTCTATTTAAAAGTACTTCTTAGCTGCAGAATTATTATTTTTCTGTAAATATGATATACACACGCTAAATACCCTGATCTTGTAATGATGTAATGTTTAAAATTTCCATTTCTTGATATGTTCTCAGAATAGAAGTTAAAATTTCACTGTATATTTTTATGAATTGAAAAATGAAAAATCAATCACTTAACATAAATATTATTAATAATTTAAGACCTTTCAAAATGGTTTTGATAAAATAATTGAAAATATTAATCTTATTTCATATATTATACAAATCATATTGACAGATAATTATTATATTTTTTAGCAAATTTTATTCGACATGCAATTTGTTTAAAATACTCTCTCTATTGCTTATGAAAATAACATAAACCAAAGCTAAAATAAAACAAAAAAGTATTTTAAATAGCATAAAAATATGCTTTGAAATATTACAACTCAGAATGACCTACTTAATATTTTATTTTACTTTTTGTTCGTGGTTTAATTATTGACTTGTAAACGTAGGCAAGAAAAATCATTCAAATTAATTCGCTTGTGTATTGCGTTTTTCTTGGATTTACTCAAATACTATTAAATATATGTGTAAAAATAAAAGCCCCCCCCCCCAACTCATTTCATCTAACTACTTAAAGACATTTCACATCTTTTCGATATATGTTTACCTAGTTGTATAGTTTATTTTCTACATTCTCTTATTTCTAACTAAATATCATGAAGTTTTATCACTATTTTGTTCACTAATATCACATAAATAATGTAAAGTAAATATTGACTGAAAGCAACGAATTCTTTTTCTATGCAGAGGTACCAGCTCCGCCTTTGGATGTAAAAATCAGGGAAATATGGAGTCGGAGTGCCAGCGTGTCTTGGGCACCGCCATACAGTGGAAATTCACCAATTACAAAATATATTGTACAGTACTGGAGAGATATCGGTAAGATTCTGGATGTTTTATTTTTCTATATATGCCACAGTACTTTCAACTGCGTTATGACAAAAGATTTAGGATGTAACTCGCATTGGTTTATATAAAAACCCATTATGGGAGAAGCTTGCAGATTCAATATCTTTTTCGTACAGTGGAATGTAATTACTAATGTCTTTAAAATATAGTTAAGTCCTATTTCTTATTCTAAATGGAAAAAATCAATATTTTATTTGTAAATGCACAATGTTTCACTACTTTTTAGGTACAAAGTACAAATTTTAACTTAACCCTTCATTGGTTACAAGTTTTTGTGACTTCAGTCGGTCTCAATGTGCGAAAAGTGCACTCAATTTCAAATTGCCATATCTCCCATCCTCCTTTGATCTGGTTGACGTTCCGTAAGACTTACCTTTTTTAGAATCTAGATTATGGGATTAAAAAAGATTTTTTTTTTTGGAAACATAAGGTTTTTTATTATTTAAAACACATAATCTCCCAAATAACAATATGTTGGAACTCTACAGTACTTGATTATAAATTTGGACTGATTGGTGTGACTGAAGCATTAAAAAAAAACCTCGAAAACTATGTATTGCAAAAAACTGCAGCTGTGCTTTTTTAACACAGGTGCGACCGACAGAGGGTTAATGATCTGCAATATTTTTGATTACTTATAAATAATTTAATAAATTACTTCCCAGTAAAACATATCCAACGGTATAAATGTGCAGATTAATTCATGGTAATTTGCGCATGACTTTCCTTGGAATAGGTAATTTCATCATGTTCGATATAGTTTGTCGTCTTTCTCTGTTTGTAGTAGGTTGGGGGTTTTAGGAATTCTGATTATATATTATTTGAGAATGTTTGTATAATTCTTTTATTGCATAACCACTACAAATATTTAAAAATTTAAACTATGAGAACATTTTTTGCTTATAAGTCGAGTTTCAAAATATCTATTTATAAATCACCTGAGAATGACCGAGCAAGGGATGACTTCACTGACGTTTATATATTCGAGCTTTTTTTTTATTTTCCCCTGGGCTTCTTTTTTTAAATCAAATGAATTTTTCTCTTGTATTTGATTGTGTAATCAAATTTTCAAAGAAAAATCCTTATAAATAATTTCTAAGCAGACATTTCTTCAAATTTCGTCACAAGCACTTAACATCCCAATACTTTGCGTGTCTATTTTCTATCCCTATTTAAAAAGTGAGCTTCATTTCAGTAAACTTGTGCAAAAATTCATGAAATTTTGTGAATTATACGATTTTTTTTTTAAAAAAAATTTGAACCCCTTAGAGAGCAATTCCTATTTCAGTAATATACGCCTCATAAAGGAAATCGTATTATGGAGTAAATAATTTTTATGCTTGCTCTTTAAATTGCTAACATTGTGCGCATGAAAAATGGAAGTGAACGCTAATCAATTACTGAAATATATAACTATTTAAAATTAATAATAGTTTAAGAAGAGCTGTGAAAAGATCAAAAGAATCTCTTTCTTTAATTCAGGAAAAGAGAGTTTACTATGCATAACTGAATTTCATAATGTACACAAATCCACTTATCAAAGATGCTGCTTCGAGAATTGCTAAGAATGACCAAAACAAATATCGAAACTAGAAAGTATAACAACCTAAAAATTTTAAAGAAACCTGATGTTCGATAGAGACGAAAAACGTGATCGAGATTACGTGAAGGACTGGGCCTGTGTAAGAGAGCAAAATGAGGGTAGGGAATGCATGGTAAATACTCGTATGAAAAAAAGAAACAAAAGGCTAAATTTATTCATAAATTTTTTTAAAAAAAAAACAAATATATTATAAGGAAACATAGCTTGTATATGTGAAAGTAAATATCATTTTTATTTTAAAAATATGATTACTATTACTGAAGCTTATATACTTGGATGTAAGGTATACCTTTTGCTTTTATTTCCACTTCTGTTGCATTCTTTTTGGATAGATCAAGTTGTATGCTTGTATTAATTATTGGTTGAAATTAGTTAAAGCTTGTGTAGTTGTTGTGAAACAGTCTATTTTTGTCTATGCGTAATTGAATTACACTACTTAAAATTAGAATGACTATAATAAAAGATCCAGAAAAATAATTAAAGTAAAAATTTAAAAATATACGAATTTTTATCTCATTTTTAAAACACAATTTACTAGTGTGAAATGGAATTTTATTTGATGTCACTGAAGTATATTTATTTTTTATGAATATAATTAAAATCTGAAAATTAGAATATAATTCTATCTCTGCATATAGAAATAGTTAATATATTTTTTTAAAAAATACTATTTATATCATTACTTTTAAATTATGCTTTAAAAATAAAATTTAGATTTATTTTTTACTAAATAGTTATGTTTTATATTGTAATGAATTTAGAAAATACAAATAAAGATCAAAAGAAAATTTTATAGCATGTGGGTATACAAAATATGACAAATCAATGATTAAAAATCGAGTATTTGAAGCTAGTTTTTTTTAATTGAAAAAAATTGGAAAGCCTTTAAATATTTTTGATATCAAATTTAAACATACCCAAGAAAACTATTAAACACGAATACAATTAAAATTTTATTACTGATTTATTTTCAATTATTTAAAATTAACATTTCAATGACATCGAAGAAAATACACAGTTCTTGAATCTAAAATCAGTAATAATGTAATTTCCCAATCACAATTTGCAAAATCGTAGAAGAATAGAAATTTGCTTGATTTGATTGGCTTTCACAATGCACTGTTTATGAAAATAACTTAAAATCAAATTATCTAATATTTAAATCGATCCAATTTATGACTGTTTATAGTCATTAGTGTAATTAAAAAAATACCGATTAAAATTATGTTAAAAACTCATTTGCTCATAGTTTCTATCAACATGAATTACGTTTCTTTTTATATTTCCTGAAAATGTGCAATTTTAATTACTTATTACTTATATCAGTTTTTAAATGCTCAGCTGAATTTCATCATTTGTAAAATAATTAAACAGTTTATGTATATAACGTATTTATTTGAATCTAAGCCACCACAGATTTTAAGCCACACCCCAAATTTTCAACACGTTTTTGTTAGAAAAGAAAAAGAAATACGACAGAAAGGTTCATTGATATCTAATATTTACAATATAAAAAAATTAAAATGAGAACCAAAAGCACAGTGAATAAATAATTTACTTTACCACTATAAAAAACTTTTAAAAACACACTTCAGTATCGTGTTAAATTTCTCCGCATCCAATGAATTTTTCCGCTTTTGATATTAAACCGTATCCCATTTTCATTAGTATTGACATGTGAACAAAAATGCGGCTTAGATTCAAATATACAATAAGTCAAATTAAAGTATTACTTTTCTTTAAAAAAAAAATCAGTTTTACAATTTTATTAAAAATATTGACTATTTCAATTTATTTTCTAGCATCAGTAAATTAAAGCAACTGACAGTCAAAAATAATAAAAGCAACAATCATTCGTATTAACTTTTTTTAAGCATTCTTTTGAAGGAGATTTAAATATCTCACCTGTTTTTAGACAAAAAAAAAGGAGACAAAAACGAAAGATACGGATAGAATTTTATTGTAATTTAAACCTACATCACTAGAAGATTTAATATGGATAAATTTTGTGAATTCCTCACAATTTAAAGTACAATGAGCATAAGGTTTTTTTCTTTCTCTGCCTATCTCTTTCAGTTTAAAACGTATTTTTGCAGATGATAACTATATAAATAACCAAACTTGTTTCTTCTAGTGAATGTCTGATTCAGTAGTTGTGATTCAGAAATGCAAAGCATAATAATTACTTAGGCGCACGAAATATGTAAAAGATATTTGAAATAATTCAGAATTCATAATAGAGTCCAACAAAAAGAATTCCTCTTTTGTGATTTTTCTTAACATTTTTTTATTCAAACATTTCTTTTGCAATTCAATGCAAAAAATAACTGAGGCATTTCCTGCACCTTCACATTAAACAAAATATATCCCCTCCCCCCAAAAAAATTAATATGATTCATAAATTTGTGGAAATTTAGAACATCAACTTTCAAAAATCGATAGATAGTAAATTCATTGTGACTTTTTATTAAACATTAAATGTTAAAGGAAAGCAAAAATATCTTATTTTTATATTTTTTTACAGCAGTGAAATTATAAGCAAGCGTTTATAAATAAAAGATTTGAAACTCTTCGAAATACTATTTTTTACTTTCACTAAACGGTCAAATTTAAAACCAGTAAATCCGGAAGCTGGAATTGAAAAAATTGTAACGGTATAATAAAAAATAAAAACGATTTGCAGGAAAATCCCTTTTATCCCTTCCATCAACTGGACTGCGTCGAGCATCTTTGCTCGGCTACTCTTTTTGGCTTCCTGCCAAGAAGACTAAGCATGACGTCACTCTGATGACGTCATTCACTCACTAGGGAGTTGAATTGTCCGAGAGTGTGTGTAAGCACGTGCGTCACGGATCAGTAAACGATAAAAAGAATATAAAAAGATTACACTTCTTCAAGATGAAGATTTGATCGAGTCGGAAATCCCTTTCCCAGTTTTTGTTTTTAATCTTTGCATTGAATAGACTTTGACTTAAAACAAGAATGAATCAATTCTAGGGTTATTTTTGTGTGGATTTAAGGTAGAAAATAAAGAGAAATGATTATTGATGATTGGGAAGAGTGACAGTGTTAATACTATTGATTATCGATGTTTAACATTTTCGAACAGATTAATAAATGGCATGTTTAAAAATAATTGGATTACATTTTTTTTTCCCGAAATCTTGAAATAATATATTATTGTTGTAGTATTATTCGTTGTAAGTTGAAATTTTGAAACTAAATCTGCATTTTCTGAGCTGCATTTAAACTTTGTGGTCCTGTACTTTTCTTATTGAGAATAAATCATAAAAAATAATTCACTGAAATTAAATGGATCCATTTGTAAAAGACCAAAAAAAAGTAATATCTATGTAAGTGAATTGAATCAAGCGTATTTTTTATCACAGATTTTTTATTTGTATCCAAACATGTTGCAAAACTTATAAGCTATTATTCGCTATAAACAAATCTGATGGCAACTTTAATATATATGATATACTTCATTGGTTCTACATAATCGATTTTATTCGATATAATAATCAAATTGCAAAATAAAATTTTGCACGGTGATATGACAAATATAAGAAGTTTCCTAATACAGCTATACATTTTATTTTAATAGCTATAAATTTAATTAATAACATAAATGAAAACCATCTGCTAACGTATTTTTATAATTAAGTAAATCGCATAAAAAGTCGCAAAAGTAAATAGTTAGGAAAAATGTGTTTGTTAAAAATAAAGTTTTCAAATCTATGCTACATATATGCCTATAATTTATCAAAATAAAAATCTTGTAATACTAATGGATTATGTTCTTAATAAAAATTAAAAAAAAAACCAATCTCAGTGTAAAAGAAGTGCTTGTAAATAAACTTTCTACTTTTTAAAAAAAATAATGTACTGTTAATTATATGAAGAACTAAGTTTGTAATCAAAGTAAGATTTCCATACTTTTCCAGTTATTATAAAATGTAAGAAAATAATGTTTACATAAAATTAAAGGAAACAGACATTAAGATAAATATAAGGGGAGTTTTATAAAATAAAAAAAAAAAATGAGAGATAGTCTTATTTAGTATGTCTTCACTTTTTGTCATGAAGCGGTGTCCAAATTCGGAACATATTTGCAGATAGGAAAAGTACCCCAATATTAAATAAATCGGTATAGTAATAACACGCAAGGTTATTTATAATATTTCTTTTCTAAAAATTTGAAATATTTTATGAGAAATCATATTACACTGAATCAGGCAAAGTTAAATGTAAAATGAGAGCGGGGAAGAGGGGGGGAATAGTGTAAGAAAATAAGAATATAAAGAAGTATGGAGCATAAGAGAATCAAATATGCTTCTTTCTATAACATAATGAAATCTGAATACATAATATTTATGCTGGAACATTTTTAAGAGTGATAAAAACTATTAAAGATGTGCTTAGTTACTATTCTTTAACAATAGACGAAGATATTCTGCTGTGAAATGTTTTTCAGAACTATCGAATTTTTTAAGCAATTTATTATACTTAATTATCAAAAAAAACGATTCATTACAAAACATTCTCTTACTCCAGGAGGAACTCCTCACCGTTTGTTGGAGATCTCAGCACCCAGCTCCCAGTCTTCCGCCCTTTTGAAAGAATTACATCCCGGAACTCCCTACGTGTTAAAAGTTGTAGCAGAAAATGCAGTAGGGCGAGGAGAACCCTCGGACGGGGTTTTCTTCAGAACCGGAGAAGAAGGTAGGCTTTAAACTTATTCATTTAATACTAATTTAGATTTATTTTGTTCTTTAAATCTGCTAAACTTCATCATCTTTCTTTAATTGGCAATTATTCCTATATGTAAATCACACAAAACATTGAGCCTTTAAAATCAATATGATCTTCTGCACCACGAATATAAGTACGATCTAATTTTGAAAGATATAATAATCAATATAAATAATTTCGCCTCTTTTATCACTTCCTTCATTCATTATTTGTCTTCTATATAAAGTATAGCAAAGATAATTTTATAAAAAAAAAACTTGCTTTGTATATGAATACTAAAATTCTTGGAATACTTCCTGATATCGTGTGGCAGTGGAGAAATTCAATATTGTTACTGACTGAACAAGCCTTCTGAAGTTCCCTGAAGAATTATTCTACCATGCTGTTTCTTCAATCATTCGTGATAGTGAAAGTTTTGTCGATACAGGATTTTGGGCGTCAACTGATGCTTCGATCATGTATCATACTTATATTCAACAGAATTCGTATCTGATGATTTAGGTAGCCAAATCATTCGTTAGAATGTCCTAGTATTCTTCAATCAAAGTCTATTGATTGGCATCGTGTGATCAAAATCACGTCTGAAACTTTTCATAAGAATAGAGGTCTGCCCGTTTGTACATTTCTTATGCAATGCTATAGCCATATTGCTATGCCAAAACATATTGCTCTACAGTGTATAGTATCAATAAGTACTAGCTTGTTTTTCTATAGTCTTAAGAGAAATTAGACAATAAATTTCGCGATTCTTATCGAACTGAATAAGATTGAGATCTTTCTTCATAGTTCAAAATAAATAATGATATATACAATAGATTAATTAAAATCAACTTAATCAATATAACTTATTAAATTCTAAAAAACAAATGCTCTGATTACGTTTACTTTTTTTTCTTATTGGTTTTGGTTAGGATATAGAGTAAAAGAAAAATAGGAAGATTTCTGCCACAATTTCATTTTAACTAATTCATTAATTAAAATGTTCTTTTCATTGTTGAATGCATTAATAACCTGTAGTATAATGCTCATATTTCATACATATTTTTCAACGAAAAATTGGTTTTCAGAGTTATGTTTTCATCTTATCTTTAAACTAGCGATCAAGTTTTAGTTTTAATTTCACTTCGCGTGCAAATACGTATATATATATATTCCCGAAAAAAATCAGCTTCTTGAAATATTTTTAACAAGTACATTGTTGCTAAGTTATTCTTATCATACTCGTTAGGGTTTAATGCTCTTATCTTCACACTAATAAATTTAAGTCTCTATGTCCTTCGAATTTATTATTTAAACCGCGAATATTACCCGCAGACTTGCGAACATGCATCTTATTCGTGGAAAATAATTAAGTTATCGGAGTCAATCGTGCGGAAAAAGTCCTTGGAACTTTTCACATGACGAAGATTCTCCGTATGTTGAAATTAACCACAATATAATTAATAGACAACTAATTATTAAAAATTTATTTCAAACGAATCCCTTCATTAAATAATTTGTGCTATCTGGTAGTGAGTGACTAGATAGGTTCTTAGAAGCCAAATGCATCTCTGAAGGTTAAAGCTTTCGAAATGTAATATTTAATTAGAAGAGAAAATAAAGCTAGTAATCTGCTTTATTTATCATAATGATTTACACGCTTAAAAAATGAAATGAGAAGGTATGGTTTAATAGAAACTTTTTGCTATTATTGCAAAAGATTACGTTATATGTTATAATTTGTTTCTTTTAATATGAAAAGACAAACACATTTTTTCCAATCAAGTGCTTGACTTATTTCAAATAATTTAAATAATTTTGAACACAGAATAATACATTTTTAAAGTAATAGATTATTTATTATAAGGCAGACATTACGAAATGCTATTTTTCAAAATAAGTATTTGGGCTTTACACATTCAGTTTCGCGTTGTTCCATTGCTTTTTATTTTTTCATCATTTTCAGGTGTTTAATTGTATGAAATCAGCTAACATCTAATAATACAATTTTCTGTTTTCTTTTTTTTATCTTAATTTAAGGCTATTAACGTAAGCGTGGCTAAATGATATGTACATAATCGTGTCTTCACGATTGTAATGCTTTATTGCCTAGTTAAAAGTTAGAATTCGAAATTGCCATTACTTTTCTTAAAAAGAGGACTAAATTATTAAAAAATAATAGTAAATTGGCCTTTTGAAAATATTTTGAATGGTGGTCGATAGATGGCACTCAGTATCAAATCAAAACACCTAGGTAAATTTTGTAACTCCGTGACTCGATCTCATGAAAGAAGTGACCAAAAATAACAAAGGATGAATAAAATTCATATGATTAAACACAGTTCAATTTTTGAAGTTTTTAATTTTACCTAAATTTCCAACAATTAAAAGAGGGGTTTTTTTTTAATTTACCCATTTACACCCATTTATGTCAAACTTAAAAAATTTAAATAGACAAACGAATTTTTTTTAATATTTGGAAAATTTTTATAATTATATTATTTGAAAAAAATATGAATGTTTTTTTCCTTATGTAACGTTAAATATTTATGAGATATCACACCATTACTTGAATATTCGATATTTAAGTATTTGAGTTACCTAAAGTATATGTATCATATTTTCAGAACCAAGCTCAGTACCTGCCGATATCAATGCCGAACCAAGAGGTTCTTCAACAATTCGAGTCTCGTGGAAGGTGAGATATTCTATTTTATATTCTAGTTAATTCTTAAGTTTTAGTCACTTTTTTATAGCTTTTGTTTTCTGCTGAGTTACGTTAACATATATGAATCCTTTTTAACTGATCTTGAATCAATCGATCGGCCTAACTGTGCGGCTCGAGTTTATCAAAAACGCCTGTCATGACGTCATTTTCGCCAGATTTGGTTTTTTGTTGTTGTTAAATGTCCTGTTCAATTGAAAAATGGGTAGTACAGAAATTACAATTATTTAAAATGAGCAGTGTATTCTTTTATTACAGTGACTTAGAATACAATATTGATAATGATAAAATAGAGACAGTATATTTCATGTAAGTGGATTTAACTAAATGTTTCGTTAACTGGTTGGATTCCAGTTCTGCAATTTCTGTTTTAGAAAGAATCTTCTACATGTAATTTTTTAAAAGGAAGTAAAAACTAACAGAAAGTTGAAGTCTTGTCCGACAAATACATTTGGAACTTATTTAAAAATGTAAATTTTTTCCCAAAATACTGAATGTCCACTTTTTTCCCCTTCATTCTGTAAAAGATTTTTAAGTATAAGTAATGCGAACTAAAAATTAGTATGGATACAGGAATTAAATCTTGACATTTTAAAATATATCTATATAGTCCTAACGTTGTATTTTGCTGAGATGTGTAAATATAGCTAATACATTGTATTATTCGACTAAACATGGTTATATCTTACTTAACTTGTGCTTTATTACGGTAAAAACATTTTTGTAGATGTACTACTCTGATAATAATATAAAATTGGATGATTGACGATTATAATAATCATCGATTACTAGCAGACATCAATTACTGGCATAATTTTCCAGAGTGAAATAATATATAATAGATAAACAAGTGATAATTAAGAAGGTATAAAATAAAAATTGTTCTCATATAATCATCTTTATTACAAATTGTAGCGAAAATAACAGTATTTCTTAAATGTAGTACCGTAAAATACGGTGTATAACGCGCACCCCCTTTTTTACGAAGTCTGGAATGTTAGTATACAATGCTCTTATGTTTTGAAGTCATTTATTCAAGTTATTATCCCAGACTTTTAACAAAATAGTATACTTATAGAACTATAACGCTTTTAGTTCACAAGGCATATCATTTCTTTTAAATAAACAGTATTTCGATGTGTGCAGAAGTAAAATTTTTCTTACGCTCATCTCTTTAGTTATTTTGATAGCTCTTATTTTTATACTCGGCGTATAACGCGCAACCTTAAATTTTGATCTTATTTTTTGTGTGAAAAGTGAGTGTTATACGCCGGATTTTACAGTAATTGTTCTTTCTGCTTTAAAAGTATATTTGTAATGTGCATCAATTTAATTGTTTTACATATTAAAATGTAGGAACAATCACATAGCAAGGTAAAAATTCATCGAATCAGGATTAAGAAAAATACAAAATAGTTTAATGAAATTTAAAGTTTTTGGTTGTAAATTAAAAGACTGCAGCAAAAAAATATTGCATACATACAACGGTAGCGAAACGTCAGAAAGAAAAATGATTTTAGTCACGGTTACTGAAAGGCGAAAACACTGGATTTTTTTCCTCTTGCACCAGGCTTGTGTTTTTATATTTGTCTCAGTGAAAAGGAAGTAAAAAAATAGAGACTTTAAAAAAAGAATCCTTTCCTTGAGAATTTGTGCTCTTTAGCAGATGTCAGATTCAAGCCGTCTTTGAAGTAACTGTTGATGAAAAAGAAACACTTTGACGTCAAGCTCTCTCGTCAAGTTTAACGACGCAAATAAATAGGATTCACTTAAGATTGTCCTTTTTAAACAGCATTGAATTATTTCTAAATTTGTATCTCCTGTATAATGAAATGTACTGGTTTGATACAGTAAATCAATGATGATTAAAAAAGTTTTACAGGTGAGACTCTATTTAACGGAGTCGCTAAATCCCGAAAAAAATTTAATTATGATGAAAATTCGTTAAATAAAAATTTATCTACTAATACACTTAAACCACATTGAGAACTAATAGCCATTGACGTGGGACTTGAGGCTATTCTATCTAAGAATTACGGTGACTTTTGGGTTCTCTCCGATAACCGTAGTTCACTTCAACTCATTTACAAATGGTTTATTGTTGACTACAAAATCAGTGTCTCCATCTTACATAAACTGAAACATATATCGCTGCACCATGATATTCATTTTTAGTGGATTCCATCTAACGTCGAACTTTACGGCAATGAAATGGCGGACAAATTAGCAAAGGAGGGCTTTAATCTTCCAATTCCCTCCTCATCCTCCCTTACCTAACTGGAATTATTCTGGTTAAAAAAATCTCAAAATTTGGTGGAGTGGAAAGTGCCTCACACTCACCATTGGTATGCGGGTAATAGACCCGGTCTGGCAATAGCCCTCAAGTGTGACAGATGCTCCCAGACTACACTTTCTCGTTTTGCTAGTGGTCACATCAAGTGTATCTCATTCTCAGCGAACAAAAAGGTCTTCTCAATCTGTGCAAAGTGTCAAGATCACCAGGCTTCCCTCCGAGCACATAATTTCGTTGCATGGACCTCAAAATCAAAGATATCTACACTGATCCCCTTTTTGTGCTGGACTTTTTGAAAATCAATGATTTAATGGATCTTGCTGACTTCGTCAGACCCTGGAGGATTAGCAACAACAACATAAACAACATAAAACAAATTTTAATTTCAGAAACACTATATATTAATATAAAAAAATTATTCACACTATTTTGTGTACATTAATATTTATTTATTTTATACATCTTACCCATCAACAAGGAAAACAAGAAAAAAAAACATTCTCCGGAAATACACAGTGTTTGGAACTTAAGAAAAAAAATATTAAAATTGATGAATTTTTTAATAACATTATGCCTGCAAGTAATTTTAAACATACATTATTTTATAACCAGTGATTTTAAGCATACATTACCACATGCGTCCTTAAATTTAATTGCTGATAAAATACGTTAATTTTTTTGGAAAAATTACGTCAATTTTATAGCTTTCGGTGAGTTAGGCAGATGGTAAAACCAGTTTAAAGTCATTGATCACCATAAAATGTCTTAAGAGAGGAAATAATTTGAAATGTCCAGAAATATTTTAAAAATAGGGAGAAAAGAAATCGAACTACAGGAGAAAAAGTTCATTGAATAGAAAATTTACTTTGTTATTCGGAGATTATTTTACGAAGAAAATAGTAAAAGGTTCTTGGTTCCAGGAAAAAGTTCATAGAATAGAGAAATTCTTAAAATAGAGGTTCGTAAAATGGAGGTCCGTTTGTATTTACTTTATAATAAGGAATGCTTCAAAATAAGAGCTTCATATGTAAAGTCTTCAGATTAAAGGAATTTACAATAATCAGTATTAATTAACTTTAAATTTTTAAGAAAGCAAAAAAGTTTTTGTTAAATACTTTTGTGAACTGAGAAATTACAAGATTGAAAAAGTTATTCACTTCACAGTAATTTTTTAGAAAAAATCATTTGAATTACTTATGCGAAAATGAAAAACTACATTATCAAAAAGAGAGTATGTATGTTACTTTAGAATAAATTTGTATGTATATTATTAACTCTTGTTATATTTGCATTAAAAAAAAGTCCATAAATAACTAGATTATACATATATTTCATATAAATTATTTCGTTTTTTTATTTATTTAACACCAATTAAACATTAATTTGGCAGCATTTAAATTTTGTGTCCAACTATTATTATGGAAAAATTACGAAACGCAAAAAGTAAAACTGCCCTCAATGACGAATTAATGAATTGTTGTTTCTTTCTCAATCGTTTTTATTCATTTTATTTCCGGAAAAGTTTAAGAGCCATATTTAATTTTGTAAATCATGTATTATACTATTTATCTTCGTTAAATCATTCTTAGTATTACATTAAATAGAACCATTTACCCTTTTAAAAATATATGCTTGTAAATAGTAATTATTTCAATGGAACATTCTAATTTCAAACACACATGCCTTAGAATAAAACCATTTACGTTTACTCATCTACATTACATTTTCTACATTGTTTTGAGAAATTTTCTAGTTCTTAAAACAGTAGCATATACAAGGGTGCGGTTTGGAGGTTCAAACCCCTTCTATGGATTTTTAATTTTTAGCAGAAAGATTATACATTTCGGTGCTTTACTATTTTTTTAAAAAATGTAACCCTTGCCATGAAAGAGCAGTCGTACACGTCATTTTCTTGAAAACACTTGAATATGCGTTATTATATGGAATTTACGATTGTATTGCGATTTAAATCAGTGCCTACATTTAAAACTAGTAAAGAGTAAATGAGATGCGATGCGCTGTAATAAATTCATACTTTTACACATACATTTTTTTTCCAATACTTTATAATTTCTATACTGATTCATTCAACTGCACAAAAAGGATTTAAAAAGAAGTCTTACATTTCTCTACGTCCTTCGACAGTACTAACTATACTGAGTTAAGATATAATTGGATTATTGAGTCGTTGATTTATTAGAAGCTCAACAAATACGTAATCTGTAACAACGCTGTTCGCTCTCTCTGTAAAAACATATTCTAAATCTCGTACAATTTTTTTCTATGTTAGTTAAATTCATTCAAAATAAATTGTAAATGATATAACAATTAATTAATTTAAGAATAGTTTATTTTTTTGAGAAAATATGAAACAATTATTATATTTTGTAATAATTTATTCATTTTGTTATTCAATTGCACTAATAGAAAAACTATGAATGTTTCTTGTTTTATTATCATTTCCTTTTTTAAAAAAATCAGATACCAGACAAAATAAAAATGTTAATAAAATAATTGTATAAGCTATTATAAGTTTTACAGCAGTTCTCACGTGCATTTCCCTAAACTAACCTCTGGAGTTACTCTAATATTTTTATGTTTAATATGAGAGCCTTGTCTTTTGAAAGAATTCAGATTTATGCAAAGGAACATATTACTCTTTGAATAAAAGAATAGTGAATGAAAAAAGAGAAGGAAGACTAAGGGAATATGGGAAAGATGTTAAATAAGGAACAAAGGAATTAAACTACGTTTTAGAAGTATTACTAAGGTCAGAACCACCTCTGCTGTAAATATTGAGGGCACTTAACTCTGAATTGAATCACAAATTGAGTAAACCTAGTTATAATTCTTACTTGATAGTTAAGTTACACATCTTCAAATATTTCATTTATTTTGGTATTTATTATTCAAAGATTAAATAGACTAGTCTGATAAAAGATTATGTCTGAGTATCATGTCTTTTACTAAAAACAAAGCAAGCCTGTCACACTGATGTAGTGTAAACAACGGCGTTTAGAGAGAAACAATAAATTTATCTATATTTTTGTGAATGCTTTTACGAACATAGATTATCAAGAAATGATATTTTGCATTTCCTTGTTTCTTAACAAAATAAATAAGTACTCCATTCTCGGTATTTGAAAAACAAGACACTTATAGAGAAGTTAAGTGTTTTTCGTGAACTAGCGCGCGTTTTCAAGAAGCAAAATGTGTTTTATCTTCTTAAATCAGAAAGTATAGTTATATTTATTATTTCATCTATTCTTAGATTTCTGTCAGTCTAAATATGAATTTTTTTTGTTAAAAAATGTTGTTCTTTATCTCTCAATTTTTGTTACATAATTCAATTTTCAGAACTAAATATAACGCAAGTCTTTTTTTGAATCAGAAATAACATTGTGTATTGAAATATTACTTTTAATATCATAAGTAAATGTTAGACTTGTTTTCCTTTTAGAAATTTGTGTATTTGTTTGCTTAAGATATTAATCCCTTTGGTATAGGAGAAGGAAAATTGAACGTGTTTCACGTGGGAAACAAATTAAAGGTTTCGAATGAGAAAGTGTAGTTTAATAAAATACGACCCTCTTTATACGTTAACGTAGTTGAAATAGGGTTTCAGAACAATAAAGAAATATTCCAGATTAAGATTCTATTTTCTATCATTAGGCAAGAAAAATCCCTTAAAATGTTATCTAGAAAATTCTGCATATATAAAATCGTGTTCTCAAAAAATAAAACAATCCAAAATTAATTGCGTTAAGTTTATCTTTGCATTATTTCTGTAATCACAAAATTTTATTAATTGTTATTCATGAAATACGATATTTACTATTCCAGCCTCCACCCAAAGAGGGCTGGAATGGAGAACTGAAAGGTTACTTCGTCGGTTACAAGTCAAGGGATTCCAACCAACCCTACTCCTACAAAACTATGGAATATCTACCGGAAGTGCAGCAGGAGTTTTTCCTCACAAACTTATTGAAAGCATCAGATTACAGTATCGTGGTTAAGGCCTATAACTCAGCAGGAAGTGGACCACCCTCACACGAACTGTATGTCAGGACTCTGGATGGGGGTAAGTGTCAAAGAAAGCGGATTCCTTCATTTTGCCCGACTAGAAATGTGTTACGCCCATTATCATGGAAATCAAGATAAAAATAAAACTTGTTGTGATGGAAATTCTTTGCTAGAATCTTGTCATGAGTGATTATTATTTATATTTGCATTTTACTTTAAAGTATTCATCATTGTGATGATATCTTGTGAAATGACATAGCTGAGAAATAGATTCACATATTTCTCCACTGGGAAATGTTATCCATGACGATATCTCTTATCTTATCTTATGAGCAAACAAAACAATGCTCAGTTTACAAACAACCATTCCATAAGTTTCATTTCACTTCTTAAAAAATATTCATCATGTATTCGCAATTAATAAAGTGAAAATGGTGTATTTTTCTAATCCCATCTGTGCAAGCAAGTAAACATTTAGCTCTAACTTAAGCTTAATATGCATAATAATTTTAGCTTGAATGGCATCGCCCTTGTACTGTTGTATTGTATCATCTTTTGATGTAACGTTTAACATCTACGTTTCATTGAGGATGTTGCAAACAAACATTAAACCATCTAACATATTTTTGCTGAGCATTAAATAATAATAATAATAAATCGCAGAAGTATTTTTTCCAATTCAATATTCTATAAGAATTCTTTGAAGAAGATTTTTTTAAAATAGTTCAATGTAAATAAAATAAAATTTGCAAATCAGCATTTAAAATATCTCAGATGCATAATTCAAAACATTACTTTCACAAAATTCCGAAATGTAGAAACTTACATAAATAACGAACGATGGTTGTGTTGAACTTGCAACAATAACTTATTCTGTTAAATATTGAGAAGTATCTTTACTGATTATATTAATTGAGTAAAAATTCAGTGTTATTAATCAGCCTTTCGTATAAAAAAAAATAGACGAAGTTATAGTGAAAAGTAACTGAGAATTCTAACTGTACAAGATAGTTAATATTTTGAAAAGAAAAAAAAATATATTTCAGTTCTTTTCAAAATATTAACTATCTTATACATTTAGAATTTACAAGTACTTTTTACTTGCAAGAATTATTAATATGTATTCATGGCTTCGAACCAGAACTGAACTGGAAAAAAACGTTATTTTGGTCGGAACGAAAATCGGAAATAAACCGAAAAAAATATAGATTTATTTCGTTTCGATATATCTTCAGTCTCTCTCTCTCTCATTTTGTTAATGTTACCAGCTTATCAACATTTTCTAATTTAACGTCAACTATATAATTATCACAGAAGCGCACACAAAATTTTTTCAAGGGGGAGGGGGGAACCAGGGTCGGGAGAAAGTCCGCCATTTTGGTATCATGCTCCAATACGTCGCCCAACATATTCTTTTGATTTTGTCGATTTTCCAGAACAAAAGCAATACAAAATTAATTATTGAATAAATAATTAACATTAACTAATAAAATTAATTAATAACAAATACATAATTAAATTTTACGTAATATATACATAAATTTATAACCAAAAGAAGAAAAAATCAAGGGCTATGGGGGGTGTCCAGACCCCTAGGACACCCCCCTTGTGTGCGCCATTGAATTATCATCATTACATGTACATTTTTTTATGACAGAAATATATTTTTAGTATAAATAAGAATATACATAAAATAAAATTATTCATTCGGAACTGAACCGAAAACCGTTATTTTTGGTCGGACGAAAACCGGAACTGAACCAATATATGTTATATATATATATATTTTTAGTTGCATCGGAACGAAAAAAATTACGGTTCGAAGTCCAGTTTATATGTATTGCAAATAATTTGATTTTTAAAAATTTATTTCAGATCTGCCCCCAGCACCGTCTTTGTATGTGCTCGCCACATCACCCACATCCGTTAGTTTGCGTTGGAACACAAGAAAAATTGATAATCCTTTATCAGGTAAGAAAGGAATACAATTATGGAATATTTGTTAAAATATAAGTAGATATCAGAAACTAAAACACAGTTGAGAAATTATTAATATGTTTCAGTATAAGTAGCTATATAAAAATTATAGAATTTTAAGAATTACAAAAAATATTTATGGGATATAATAGAATATAAATATCTTAAAAATCTTTCTAATCAAGTGACATTAAAACTTTTTTTTTATTCAACTCATTATATCCTGTTTTGAAATACGTGCGTTTCGTAAACTTTAACCTTATCAACTAATAAGTATGCTGTGTAGTTTCGAATTAAAAAAAAAATTTAAGTCACGAAACGGTTGAAGAAATTCTTCAGAACTGATTAAATTGAAATTTTTTGTTTTTCAGGATACACGGTACATTACCGAGAGGAGCAAGGCCAATGGCAGGAAGTAGCTGTAGTCGCTCCAGAGGATAATACATACACTTTAAGTAATTTGCAACCACAGAAACTGTACCAGATATACGTGACAGCGACTAATCAGTATGGAAAAGGAGATCCTAGTGAAATAGTTGCCATCAAAACTGATGAAGGAGGTGAGGGTCATATCGCGTTTCTGTTTCGTCAAGAATTTAATATTCTTTAGGCCAGCATTATTCATGGAATACAACTGAATGACAATTATAGAAAAGCAATGCAACTTTACTTTTTTATGTAACTTTGATTGCATTTTCGAGTCTCATGAAAACTTAATTTTGATTTAAATCTCCTACTATTCCACTGGCTGTACAAGGTCCAATTCACTTTCATTCTTTCAGAGGGTCGATAACCGCGTTCCAAGCTTGCTTGGGAACTAAACACTAGGGGGTTTCACGTTAGACTGACTACCTGACTGAGACATCTTCTCATGCCATTCAGCACCCAAGGTCACGAAAACTGAGATAGGCACATTAAGCTTTGGCCCACCATGGGCTGTTGTACCCCTTTTAGTTTACGATTTCAGTAAAAAGATTCGCAGATAAAGAAAAATATATCGTGTCGACATTATAATAATAGTTCTAAAATAAATCAAAATAATTCTAAAATAAATCAAAATAATTCTAAAATAAATCAAAATTGTAAAAAATGAATTCTCCAAATAATTGGTATAATTTAAAATACCGAAACCTATCCAGCAAATATGTCCCGATTATCTGAAGGAATTTAGGATAGCTACACTTCATATTGCATGTTCCATTGCATTTAGGTTTGTGTTTGAGTTTTTGTTCGATTAAAAATCACTTTGCGATTGTAATTAGAACTATTGAACACAAATTCTAAATGTATTCCAAAGTAAATTTGTGATATAACAGGACATCAAAGAATTTAAAGATGCTAAAACATCCTTATTACCTGCCATTGTACAAAATTACATGGTCCACCATTATAGTACATCTAGTACGGTCTTAATTATGAAACAAAAATACATCAGAAAAAACCATATGAATAAGACAGTCTTTATAGGTTAACTAAATTTTGTAAGTAATTAAAATGTTATAGGTTTAAAGATGCCATCCATTCTAACTACTAAACACTTTTCAAATAAATATACATTTAACTAGAAAAAAATGTAAATAAATGTATATTATTAAATTTACATAAATAAACCCGTTCATGGTCTATTAATTTTGAAGTTCCTTGTTAAATGTTCAGTAAAAATTTGTATTCAAATCTTGTTTGACGAGTCGTCTTCATTTTGATACTCTATTTTTTTTTCTTTTCCTTCTACTTTAGAGCTTTGTTTTGATGTTTTAACAGTAACCGAATCAAAATTGTTCTATTACTCTAATCATATAAATATTTTGCGGAGAGGAGGAGACATTAAAAAGAACATTATAGAACTCGGGTTGATAAAAGAACGATAAACGAAAATAATCATAACATGATTTTAACTTCCCTTATTTTATATCATAATACTGTAATTTAATGTCGATTGGGAGAAAATCAACGTTTTTATAAATCTCCTGCGTTACAGTATTATTTGTATGTTAACAGCATGCTAGTAATTATTTTTGTTATATACCCTAATACAGTGCTCCCCAACCTTTTTATCGCCGCGGACCGGTCAACGTTGGATAGTTTTACCGTGTCCCGCTGAGGGGGAGGACGTTATTGATTGTTTATATTTTAGATTGTTTTGATTTAATAATTTTATTTTAATAGAGTATTTTTTTAAACGTGTCTTCAGAATAACATACAGCTACACCAAAAATGAATATAAAGGGATTTATTTAACAAGGAATATAAGGTGATTTTCATAAGAAAAGCAGCCCAAACCCAAGAATAATATACCACAGTAAATAAAATGGAAATAATTTTATGTTTCTTGTGTGGACCGGTAGTATTCGATCCACTGACCAGGGGTTGGAGATCACTGACCTAATACATATGAAAATCGGTTAACGTGTTTTAGGGACAGATGTTAGTATACGTACTTCTAAAAAAATAGATAATTTGCCCTTCCATAATTGTTATTTAGTTTACATAGTATATAATCGAGAATCTATCATTCCCATGATCCACATATGTACTTTCACCAGAAGAAATGTTTTGTTGAAATGACTGACCTAATTATTTAAGCCCTTGAAAATGTCAAAATCTTTAAAAAAAAATAACAATCATATTCATCAAAATAGCAATTTTCGAGAAAAAAAAATATACGCTAAAACCAAGCGTGTTAGACCTTACATTTGTAGAAAATTATGGTTCTTCTGAATCTTGTTTCGTAAAAATGCTTCTCAAATTGAGTAAAGTAATTAATCAATAGATGTGATAAAACATATTTTGAATATGAGTATATAGCAGGGATGGCGAACCAATTGGCACGCGGCATAATATTTTGGGCAGGCCACCGATCAAAACGATCAATCGCAATTGATTCTTAAATCAAAGAATTTTCAGTGAGATTTTCTCGGTTCAAAGAATTATCAGAACTGCCCAAGTTTATTATGTCCCCTGATGTGACATCATTTGATAAACTGAACTTGCCCCAATTCGATTGGTTGGAAATTGAAATGCAACTTATTGATTTCTAGTCTAGTTCAATATGGATTCAAAAATTTATTGAAATACGGAAAATGTTACAATTGATTGAAACATAAGGCTTAACAAAAGAAATATAAGTAAAAATGACAGTAACGAAATTTTGGAAACATTACATTCAATTCCAGATACGTTTAACTGTTTGAAGAAGCAGGCTCATGCTATTTTAATCGTATTTTGATCGACCTATGCCTACGAGTCATTATTTTCAAAGTTGAATAACATTAAAGACTCGCTTAGAAACCATTTGGCAGATGACTCCAATTCAGCATGCATTCTGCTAAAAGTAACGTCTTACCCAATCCTAATATATAATTTATTTCTCATCTAATCTGCAACAACAGAAATCACACTAATGCTACTTTACATAATTTGAATTACACGTTGAATAAAACATTTACTACTCTAAAATACAAAATGTATTTTTCTGTAGTAAATAAAGAGTTTTGTGTTGTGTTAGTATTTAGCTTAATTATTTTCCTAATAATCACAAGTCAAATTTGTTTGACGGCTCGTCTATACCTCATTAAGTGTTTCTTCAGAAAAAAATGGCACGTTGATGTGTAAAGGTTCGCCACCCCTGGTATATAGCAATCAAAATAGTGTTGACTGATTGAAACATTTCTAAGGTTTAAATAAATTCAACCATTTAAACTTTAGCTAGGAATAGAAATAATTTACATTGCATGTTTGAACTTCCATTATATTGGAATTTTAAGATATAACAATGTACCTTTTTAATTTTTTTTCAAAAAAATAACATTTTCTTAACTTTTACAAAATACTCTGATAGGTATCAATATTATATATTTTTTTTAAAAAATTCAGAGATATAATTGTAACTGCAATCACAATTGCTACGCATTTTTTAGTCGAATGTTGTAAGAAGATATTTGACAATATGCAGAAATAACATGGTTCGAATTGATTAATCTAATACCACTTTTTTTCTCACCCCTTAGAAACTTCTTAATCACTTCTTTATATTTTAAATAACTACTGCGGATAAATTTGCCACTTTTTCGTTAAATGATTCATATATTTATAAGGTATTTCAAATAAAAACCAAATTAAGGTGCTTTCTTAACCGCAAGAAGTTTTGAGTAGTCACAGTGTTTAAAATCACTCAACCCAAGTCCATGCATCTATATTCAACGTACCTTTAAGGCAATCTGTCTTAAATATCTTTCATATTCGACCTTCACAGTGGTTTGCAGCTCATTTTAAACCAGCACTTCTTGCTCCAATCTTCAAAAATCTTGAATCGAATTGACGCGATCGCATTCCAACGAAATTACATCCTGTGACATGTACCGGTTACACATTACACATTTCCCGCCTTTTTTTGGACGAACGATCAGAATCATCGCCAAAGAATTCAGCGAGTAGAAAATTCGCCAACGCCTTTGATGACATTTCCCCTTTTTTTCCCTACAAACCCGTTACGGCGATTGCATCACCTTAAATAAGACAGCTGCAGAAATGCTAGTATGCTTTTTCCGTCCTGTTGGTTAAACAGTAATTCAGAACCCTCTTCCCCCTCATACTTTTTTTTTCTCTTTTCTGTTGTATTTCATCTCTTTTGTAACTGAGATCATTAGAATGATCAAATTACACTCTGATGTGTAGGAACTGAAGAATTTTTTTTTATACCGTTTGTGCTGCTCTTATGTTTTATAAAGAATAAAGTTAATTACTGCGGAAACCTTAGAACTTTCGTTGTCATTAAGAAATTGACTAATTCTTTGTATATATTTAGAAAATTTTTTTTCAAAAGCGATAATGTTCGAATTTAAGGTAGACTTTAAAAATTTGAAAAAGTCCTTATGCAATTGTAACGGTTAACTCAGTTAATACTTTTCCGAATGATTTTACCAGAATATGATTTTAAAAAAGACAAATTTCCTGTTTCTTAGATTTGCTACTCCATTCTTCGGTCTTCGAACTTTATAAGTATACTTCTTTAATATTGTCATAAAACCTCATGCAGTTGAAACAGTTAATTCAGTGAGTACTTTTCCGAATGATTTTTATAGGACATGACCGAAAAAAAAGTCTTGTTTTTTTATATTTGCTGCTTTAAAATATTTTGGATCAAATTCTCTATACAATACATTAAATTCCTGAAACACACAGAAAATTATTGTGTACAACCTGTGTATGACAATCAAAATTTTGTGATCTCCAGAAAATGTCGCTGATTAAATTACATATTACTAGACACTGGAAGTGTTCTTTCTTATTTTCATAAATTTTTCATACATAGAGCATACAATTTATGAAATTCCCCTCATATGAGCTAAAAAATTTTTGTTAAATTAGTATTCGGACTCGCATGCAGGCAGATAGATGGCTTTCATCCTTTGCATTTGGGACTCTCAACACATTTTTTGCTGTTTCGATCGAAAAAAAGAATTTATTTACTGCACTTTTTGGACAACGATAAAACTCATACTTGAAATGATCTCCGTAATGTTTATCCTATTACCTCATTCGGAATTATATGGGTAATGATAGGCTACTGAAAGGATGAATGGTTGAATCTACTGTATGTTCCAGCTTACGATCTTACCTCCATTAATGTTATATTTTACTTCTTCCTTTATTCCTTCTTCAATTCAGTGTCGTGGTAAAAAGTTTTCCTAGCTAAGTAATAAATCCATTCGGAAGCATTATTCCTGGTTTACTGTTGCATAATAAAATGAGGATATTTATTGTGCAACAACAATTATTTTTATTTTTATTTTGAGAACTTATTAATTTAGAAAAGTATTTTTATTTTAAAAACTTGATTTTTTTTAAAAAGGCTTGTTTTTTTGCGATTGTTCCTTTATAAAGATTATATGGTAGAAATTAAATAGTCTCAGTAAAATTTTAATTCAAATGTAGTTAAAATTAAACTTTAATAGAAGGAATCATTTTTGTTAATTAGAAATTCACAAAATGGATATTTACAATTTTGCCTTCGTTTATAATGATAACTTCTAATTTTTGATTTATGTTTTATTAACGTTTTATGATTTATAACAATATTTCCTAATTTTATCGATATTCTTTGCAGAAACTGAATCAAATTTTTTTGAAAACGTTATCATGTGTCAAGTCAAAACTCCAGAATTAAAAGAGTTATGATAAAAATTATATCTTTTATAGTCTCAAAATAATACCATAAAATTTTTTTAAAAAAATACATATTTTGATCCAGTAAGTCCTGCAAATGAAAGTGCATAAGCGGGAAGAATATATACAGTAAAGCGTCGTTTATCCGAATCATTTGGGACCGGGCACCGTTCGGATACGCGATTGTTCGGATAACCGAAAACCAAATGAGATCTATGCAGTATATTAAACCGGACACTATGCGAATATTGAAAATCATAACATGCGGGAAACGTGCTTGAAGAAAAAGCAAAAAAGGTGCAAAATGTCGCAATTTTACCTTTATTGGGGAAATAATCACACTTATTTTTCGCTGAACCATTGTACACCTTCGTTTTTTCGCTGCAAGGTCTCTGATTCTCTTGAGTAGGTGTAGTTGAGTAGGACAGCACTCTGATTGTTGTTCGTACCGCTCCATAGCTGTCTCTAACGCAGAAAACGCTTCAGCATTTGTAGGACCCTTGCCACTTTCGTCTTCATCCGTTTCATCGTCGACAGGGTCGGATTCTTCTTGCACGGAAGTCACAATCTCATCATCATTTAGCATTTGAAATCCACAGTCTTCTGCATCGTATGCCATCCAGGTTTCTACATCTTCTTCATCGCGTTCTTGAAATCTTGGGATCGATT
>BMAV01026680.1:195640-229323 GCA_019973955.1 Trichonephila inaurata madagascariensis | reverse complement strand
AGCTGCAAGATACAAGGTTAATAGTACGACCTATCAACACTACAAATGAACGAAGACTAGTTCGAGGACACGGGGACACGAAACAACTCCACTGAGGGTGAAAGGGGATATAGAAGAGGTTTCCAGTAAACTGTTCGATGGTAGTTAAAGGTTGCACTTCTTGGATGAAACGCCCAGAATTCTATTGCTCTAGGTGAACTAGGCACCTAATAAAACCAGTTCAAGATTTATGACCACCATAAAATGAGTTAACCCATTTTATCCTGCTGTCCTATTTAGAGGACAGCTGGAAAATATCATGGGGAAATTATTATTTTGTATGTTACGAATATTTTGAATATTGGAATATGTAGGGATATGTATTAGCTTCTTCCAGATTAAGTTATGTGTCTCACCTCCTCCTGCTTCCCCTGGAAATCATGCTTATTCATCGCATTTGTGGGCGCAGTTTGTATCATCTCATTGGGGTTGCAGAATTCATTTTCATTTTACTTTGGACACTTGGCTGGGAATTTTTTATGTGATAGTACTCTTTCGTTGTGATCCCGGCGGTTTATTAGAGCGATATTGTTCTTAGGTAAGTTTTAGCAAATTATTTTTTAACTCTCCTCTAAATAGGACAGTGGGACGATCCGCATGCAATTGACACACTCTTTCTCTTTTTATAACGAAGAGTAAAAAAAGAATAATTTCTCTTCTAGTATTGCACCCTTTCTTAATTATGTCAGTGCGATGGTTTCTGAAGTTAGAGGAAGCATTATAATTATTAAATAGTATAAATTCAGATGATAGCGATGTTGAAATTGTGCTGTGTTACCACCAGATGCCAGTGAACTAACTGACGAGGATGAAGGGGATGAGAATGAAGTAAATATTGGTGAGATTATTGTAAACGATGTTCCTGGGTATTAAGAGGTTAGAACTGGAGATAGTTTCCAGCCTGAAATATCCACAAGCTCTAGTTGTTCAACAACGAAAAGCAGAAAAAAAAAGCTAAAAGACATCAGTCATTTTAGATAAAAAATAAATCACCGCATTATACAAAATGAGAAACCAGGATGAATCAACTGAAAGTGACTTGCTCAAGCAGATGGAAACTGCATTGAAAGATTAAACTCCAACCGAGCTTTTTGAGCAGTTTTATTTCGATGAAATTTAAGATCTCATTGTAAAAGAAACTATGCGATATGCAGCAGATGTAAAAAAACGAACACGATTTCTTGACCACTGCAATCGAAATACGTATTTTTATAGGAAATTTGCTTCTCACTGGAACGTGATTACTGATCAGATGCTGAAGACCTTGACATTACCCTGGTGAAAAATGACGTCACGAAATCATTTCCAAAAGTTGAAATCTTATTTACACTATGAGGACAATGGAACTGTAACTCAGCATGCCCAGGATCGATCCTTCAAAGTAAAACCTTTGTTTGCCATAATTAATAATCATTTTCACGCTTTTTCAGGCTTGCTTTGGACCTTTCCACCAAAATTAGAGTGAAATTTAACTTAAAAATGAAATATTTTGTAAACAAAAAAGTATTATTCAAATAAAGTAAAATTTTGTACTTGGAAATAGCTTTTCATCATTGAAGAGAACACTGAAACACGTAAATGCAAATTTTATCCCCTTTATCCCAGTGTCCTATTTAGAGGAAGGGTCAGATTTCTTATATAAAATATATAAATTTTTCAAGTTTTGTTATATTTAGTTTGTTTAGGTTTGACTTACTTTAGAAAATATAATTCTACTCAAATTTGAGCAAAATAAATAAATTGGGATAAAACTGGTTAAAAGAAAAAATAACTTGAAACGCGTCCAGAAATACTTTTAAAAAAATGGGAGAAAAAATTGAATCATAGGAAAAAAAGTTCGTTATGTAGAAAATGCACTTCGCTATTGGGAGGTCATTTTACGAAGCAAATCGTGAAATGTTCTTGGTTCCAGGAAAAAGTTTGCTATATAGAAAAATTCGTAATATAGAGGTTCGTAATGTGGAGGTTCACCTGTAATTTCTTTTTCCTTCATATATAATTTTCAGCTATCTAAATAATGTAAAGGTTTTGACAGAAACAGACTTAAAGATAAAATTTGCTTCATTCATTTAATATCCAAAATAGTATTCTTATTCATTTCAGCAAAAAAAGTGAAAATAAGATAAAACCTTTTTTTTGTTTAAATAACATCACACTACTTCAGTACATTTAAACTCCAGAAGTTATTCACTTGAGAAGTCGCGAATTCAATATTTTATCACTTCTTTCAAAAGCTATTCCGATAGAAAAGAAAGACCATAGACCAAAGAACTAAAGGTCAGGTTCTAAATAAAAAATATTTTGTGTTTGCAATATTTTTATTTATTTTTAAATATTTTCAAAAATAAATAAAATTACTGTAAAAGGGCTATGGAAGCTGTATCTATAGCAAAGGTTGTAGACTCTACAACAACAAAAAAAGCATATGAAGTTGAAACAAATATTATCTCTAATATTTTAAAACAATTATTCAGTATATTAGACAAAAAAAGGCGTTAATAATAACGTTATCAATCAACACTAAACAAGGTAATGAACCGTAAAAGAGATTGTTAGCAAAGGTTCTTATAGATGCCTTTCAAAAATAACACGAAAATATTAGCCACAATTTAGAAAACAGACATACAACACTTTTAGACATACAATTTCAAGAAAAAAAAATTGCAAATATTACTAAAAAATAATAAAAGTAATCCTTAAACTGGGAGGGTTGAGAAACGATAATGTCATTTGTAGAGACATGTATACCCTGAAAGAAAAAATCCGTGTGAACGTGCAATGGCCTTATCTGAGCTCTGTACCTTCTTCAGTGCATTAAGTTACCATTTATTTGTTACGTGGGGTAAAACAACAGCAATTAAGAAGAGATTTCTGGGATACAACCAAAATACTTTCTTTGGCCCGGGAAACTGAAATTTATATGGTTTTTATATAACGAAAACATAAATATTCCAATAAATTTTTTTTATTCAATAAATTATTCAAAGACTGGAAAAATTCAAATATCCATTCCAAAAAAAAATATTCTTAAAATAACATGTTCGCTGTTATATATTGGTTTCATTTTTTGGGGGGCTTCTTCAAAACTCCTAGTAGCACACGTCTTAACTTTAGTGATTGTAAAAAAATATAAAAATACTGAAAAAAAATTGTTATCTGATTGTGTTATCAGTTAAAAAAAAGAAAACAAATTCTTACCAATACATTTTGATTTTTGTGATTAAAGAAATTTTGGAAATAGACGCAACAGAAAAATCGTTGTATGCAATTTCGTTGAGTTTAGAAAACAATTACTTTTTTAAAACTATTTATCTTAGAGTTTGACAGACATAATTTGTAATTTGTTCCAAAAATTTAGTCATTTTTATTAAATAAAAATATACATCAAATAAAAATTAATATTTATCTGTCACGCATCTATCAAAAACAAATTGTCCATTCATTCCATCCACAGAATTTCTTTCATAATTGATGAAGAAAAAAATTATTCAATAAGTAATTTTCAATAATTTAAAAATGTTGCCAAATGGGGATACTTACTACATAATATTTAAGAATTAATGTTTAATTTAATATATATTTAACTTAATAATAATTTAATATTTAACAATAATAATTTAATACTTAACAATAATAATTTAATATTTAAGTGCCAGTGATTCTTACTTACTTTTAAAGAACTGAATTCATTAATAAAATTCTAACATTCCAGATAACCCGTAGGACAAGATACAACTACCATAAATGATGTCACTGAGACGACAAGACTTTTATTTATGTTTTTTAAAAATTGATATCATTCCTAAAATTAAAAAAAACTAAATGACGTCAAACACGCTTTGAGAATTCAATTAAATATTCGAACTACGTCATTTGAAAGGAAACGTGTAAGACATGAAAGATAGCATAAACAGAAAATAATTTTCTCACAAGTACAAGATTCGTATTTCATCACAAGGTAATGAATAGAAGTATGTTCTCATTGTTGGGTAATTGATTTTTTTTTTATCACTTTAGTAAAACAGAGATTAGAAATTAAAAAATAATAAAACATATGGCTGCATTAGAGAAAATACTAAGTGATTCTTCGAGAATTAAATTTATTTTTTCGTGGATTATTATTGTAATTTCAGTGAAAAAGTAATGCAAGAAAGGAAAGAATTAAGATTTATTCACATACTGTAATATTGTTGTATAAATACATTTTAAAATAGAACTTTCAGTATAGAAAAACGAAAGCATAATGGGAAAAAATCCTTTGACAATTTGGTTGACTTTTAGCTAGAAGATAAGCTTCCATTAGGTAAAATAAATAGTTATTAACTCAAACTATTAATACAAGCAAATATAGTTAAATGCTCTCATTATACAAACATACTGTGTATATACAGTGGTCCTTTTTTATTTTATTTTATTTGCACTAGGAATGATTGATTTTGTTATAAGAATTTTTCTATAAGCCGAGAAGGTGCAATGCGTTTCCTTTAACTTGTACTTCCTTTTATTTGTTACATATTGCATTATAATTTGTGACGAAATATTAAATAAACCGTTCTGCAGCCGAGATTCTAATAGTTCAAGAGCTGGTGTTGCTCTCCTAATATCAAATAATAGAACCTAAATTTGAAAAAAAAAATATTGTTTTTAACAGTGCCGGTTTATCTCTTGAACGCTTGTGGCGGGCACCCAGGGGCCTGAGGTCCAGATAAGCTGGACTTAACTAGAGTTTCTGGTTATAAATTTAGATCCACCAGTGCCAAGGGGACCTGTAGATCTTCTGCGACCTGGGCCCGAAATGAGCTTAAACCGGCACTGGTTTTTAAGTAAAAAATGTTTACTATCATAAATTTGTATTAATTTACGTAAATTGTGAAATCCTATCTTACTTTTAGTTTCTTAATCTGTAATGGATTTTATTTAATTATGGTCATTTTGCCACTTCCAGTGACCGTGATAACGGGTCGAAATTCGGAAAGTTGTTTGCCAACTGAGGAGTCGATCTCATTACTTGATCCAGGTTCAAAATTACGATTTCCGCCACCAATAACCCTCACATTGGCTGAAAATACAAAGTTTATAAACAATGAAATCAAATCAAATTTGCATCTTCCAACAAGTCCAAGTACATATTCTGGATTGCAGTATATAAACTCACAAAACAAATGAAACGAACTGCATTTTCTAATCGATTTTTATATTGCATTACTTCTTAAGAACGAATAACCAGTAAACGATCGTGGCTTCATGTGATTTGAAGCATGTTGGATATCATATAGCCATGCGAATTTCAGTTAAAATTCTTATATATATTACCTTTTTCTTTGTTACTGTATTTTCCTCAGTCAATGTTTAGTTTGCATGTATCTTTGACGATGATTTCCTGTAGACTCGTTAGCTGTAATAAATATACTGCTTATATTAAATGAAATAATAACAGAAATCAAGGTCAGATCCCACAATACAAACTCGTTTATTTTCATTGCATTCTTAATATTTTGAATTATTCAATAAATACAAGATTTTCACAATAATAATAGACTTTAGCTTACATATACGTCAAAATGTTTTGATTTCTGTAATATTACGTAGAGACATCTCCATGAATTCTTAAGAATTATTCTCAGAAGAATTTAATCTAAGATTTCGATAGTTTTTTGTTTAAGACTACATAGCATCCTTTTTAAAACCTTTTCTTCTCTTTTTTGGAGACTGCAATAGTGAAAAAAATTTATGTTTTACTTTTAGATTTTTTATTCAGTTGGTTCTGAAAGTAAAAAGTCAGTCTGGTCAGCATCATTTTACAATTTTAAAAAAGATTTTTAAAAAATTCGAAATTTTTAAAACTTTTATAAAATGTCAAATTTTTAAAATTTTTATAAAATGTCAAATTTTTAAATTTTTTTTTGTCATTTTAAATTATGTTTCTTAGATTATTGGGAACAACAGTTAGTATGGATTTGAAAATTTGTTTCCTTGTTGATTTTTAATTATTATTTTCATAGCTAAATCTGGAAAAACAAGAAAATATTATACAAAAAATTGCAAGACTATCTAAACATTTTTAAGTAGTATTCCATCATTTCCAAATATTATTTCTCATAGTAACTTGAGAACGTTTTGGCCATGGCATTTTCTCAACAGGCAAAAATCAATGAAAAAAGGAAAGAAGCTTTTAACTTATATAAGTTTTGTGTAAAAATACATGTTGGTCTCGAAATCAATCTTAATTAACTATGAGAGAACTCAAAAACATAAGCAAACAGAAATGATTTTAATCATGAAAATTGCAGTTAATATCCATTTCATACTAAAAAAATGGATTGTGTTCAAAATTATTTTTAATTAATTCAATTTAAAAGTGCAAAAAAATACTTTAAAATGAAACCGAAACTAAAATCTAGACTCAGAAAACTTTAAATATTTTTTAGACTAATTAGTTTTCAAATCTGGAATTTTGGGAGCAGCTTTCCAAATATATGGGCCATAGGAAAATGTAAAAGAAATTTTTTCAATATTTTTGTTAGTGTTAGGGTACTGTTATATCTTAATGTGATGACATATTCTAAGATTTTAAAAGTACTTTTTCAATAATTTCGCAGAAAATTTCAAATTTTAAGTATTTTCTGAAATTTTTTAGCTATATTTTTTCAATTCATACTATTAGCTCACACTCTCTATATATTTATTTATTTATCTTGGTGGAATTTTCAATCGTTAATAAAATACATTTTAAGGCGCTCAATTGAGCTAAAATTTTATATACATGATTATTTTGGATGACAATACAATAATTTAATTATAATTAATAAAAATTAATTGATTAAAACTAATTATTTAAAGAATTATATATACAGCCACGTTGGCATCATTTTTGGCGACTTAGCGACCCTTTTGTCGACTTGTGTCAAAACTTGAAAAGGTTTTTTTTTTCCTTATGTTTTAAAGCATCCAGTTGAACTGAAATTTTATATACACGATTGTTTTGGATGACAATACGATACTTTAATGATAATTTATAAAAATCAATTACCATTTAATGTTGTGATTCTTTCCTAAGTATATACATGTTTATATTAGTTGTAACTATTTAATAAAAAATAGCTAAAATAAAATTTTTCTTTGTTGATCTAAGTAGGGATTGACTTAATTTTTTTTTTTCATATTACTTGTTTTAATATGAACGCAATGTTGGAAGATAATTAAGACAGATTTAACAATAAAGAAATTTTATATACATAAATATTATTAAATTTTATTTATCTAACTTTAACAACAGAAATTTTGAGATTTTTGAGAATTCTATCATAGTTGCATCTATAAGTTTAAATAGGTACACTTTTAAAATTCAAAGGGACAAGTATTTTATGCATTATATATGTACTTTTAGTAACGAATCTCTCTGACACACACGAGAAATGCATACACATCGCAAAATTTTCATCTTCAAACCATATATTTAAACAGATATTCTCATTTTCATTTACTACAGAACTTACAAATATGTTCGGAAACTTTTGTGAATATTTGATGGACTAAACAAGGAAAAAAAACAGAACGATTAATGTTACAACTTTTTCTTTTAGAAAAGTAATCTACTTTTCATACAGGGCGTGGTACAATTATCCTAGTTGAGCAAAATGCTGTCACAAGTGATTGCGTGGAAGAAAATATAAGGCTCTGATTGATGAGTAAGTGATGCTGTGATCTCTTTGTACTTAGACATAAAATATGCATTCATCCAAAATGAGATATTTGGGTTCCAAAGTAGATTTTAGCCCCTTTTTGTTTGATATTTTTCTCCTGAAAAGAATTTTCATATGAAAGAACGCCCTAGTTATTTCACGATGTTGTAATTGACATTATGTGAACCATGAATGATTGTCTAATAATGGTGATATTCCATGATGTAATAAAGAGTGAGATACAATTTCATTGTGTTTGAAAAGTTGACAAGTCTTCATTTTGCTTCATAGAATGAGAGAAGAGCGTGTTAAAAATGTTTTCCTATTTCATAGATAATAACTGCATTGATGTTACTTTATCAGGAACATAATAAATGAGAAAAATACTTAAATGAAAGCATATTATCTAATGTTATTTATCGTGTGCAGTTTATTAAAGAAATTCAGTTATAGTAATACACAAGTAGTAAAACCTATGGTAAAACCTATGGTAGTATGGTAAGGTTTTTTTACCACATATTTTAGTCTCTATTTTTATTACCTAACTGAAAACAAGTTCTCCTTATATGAAATGTCTTGATATTAGTTAAGTATTTTATTTTCAAAATATAGGTGAAGTAATTTAAAGATTCATAAAAAAACTGAAATTCGAAACATTAAGATGTGTTATTAATATTCAACAATTTAATCATTAACTTTATGTATTGTATAAAAATTAAGAATTTCAGAAATTTTATTTAAGAATTCTTGGTGTTTATAATTTTATCTCTATGTACAATATATTTAATAATATTTAAGAAAAAATCTTGTTTTAAATTATATTTAAAATAGTATTTTTGAAATCATATGCTTTATGATTTGCAATACTAAATAAACCAAAGTTACACACTAACAATACAAGCAATACAATTTTAGCCAAAATACCAGAGAAATAATTTAAAGATTGATAAATTTTCTTTTTTAAATTCTAAGCGTTGGGTCATTATTATTCAACAACTTAAACATAAATTTCATAAATTGCATAAAAATTAAATATTTCAGTAATTTTACTCGAGAATTTCTTCGCGTTTACGGTTATCTCTACGTACAGAATATTTAATAACACATTCAAGAAAACAAACACTATTTTCATTTATATATAAAATAAATTTTTTAAAATTATATATTGCATGATATGTATTACTATGTGAATAAAAGTTATATAGTAACGAATCAAACAATTTAATTTTATACAGGTATTTAATTTTATACGAGTAATATTCAATATTGTAATATATCACATCTTAAGTATTGCGTAAATCTATTACTTTAGTTATTACATTCATTATAAACCCCGTGTTATATAAAGAATAAAACACACAGATATATTGATCTTATATAAAATAATAGCACGAAATGCCGTCACAATGTAGCTTATTCATATTCTTTTTATTTAACTAATATGCTTCACCAGAAATATTTGCTATTACCATAAAACATTTTGCAAGAGCGAAAGCGGATGAATATAAATTTCATTTCCACACAAGTATAAAAGAAATTACTACGTTCCTATATTTATCTCTATGATTTAACAATCAAACCTAAGACATACATCTCTAAATGTTCCTTTTCCTTTGATAACCAAGAAAAACTTAGTCCTTGAGCTTATTCCGGTAATCAATATATTTAGTATTTTATAGACCATAAAGGAAAACTTCACAGTACAAAGATTCCTTTTTACAGTTTCCAAGAAAAGAATCTGTTCTTAAGCGGCATTTCTCTCTCCAAAAGAGCAAAAACTTTCCATAAATCTCCAGCAATCCTTTGCAGGATCTTCGCACAGATTTCATGACGGGAGCCTATAAGCTCGATCCTGCATTCCTCGTACAACTGAAGTAGCGTGACTAAAAGGTGTTTCAAAGCCCCTTCACGGTTTCTTGATAGCCTTATTTGCATACGAAGTGCTTTAAAGGCCCATAAACAAAGATGTGTGGTTTCTATTCGGAGACGGCTGTTTTGTCTTCAGTTTATGGTTTTTGTGTTGCACGCTAGAGCTTGAAGGCTATTGGAATCTCTGCTTGTAATTATTTCTCGAAATAAGGTGAGGGATTTAAGTTTGATTTATTTTATCCGAAAAAAGGATTTTTTATATCACGGGAAAAAAATGGCGGTCACAGCTGGAGAAAAATTTGCATCAATGTGTAATATTAAATAATGAACTAAAAATGATTTATTTATCAACAAATTTAATGAAAGAATTTGAAATAGATTTTTAACAAGAATGTTAAGCTCGATTAATAAACTTAAGAATAAATTATTGTTGACTTTTTTTTTAATAAATTAACACTGAATTTCAAACAAATAAATTAATATGTGATCCTAATAATTGAAATTACAATGGAATCAATTAAACAAAAATACTTTTAAATAATTACATATTTTTAAAAATATATTTTGGGGTAACAAAATAATTTTTCAGAATTCTATAACATAGTTATTGATATTTTCCTCAGATTATGAGATCTCAAACATATCATCCAAATAAAAATGTGCTCTTTTTCTGAAATTTATCTGATTTTTTTTAAAGATTCTTCTGAATTTTTTCACTCTCTAAATTTTAGATAAATGAGGTATATACAAGTGTCCAAAATTAAGGTTATAAAAATAAAGAGAAAGTGATATTTGAAAAAAAATTTGGTTAAATGCATGGAAATTTGGTATAATAATGCTTTATGCTTTAAGATATCGGACTACGTTCGGAACCATGATTTTGCAAAAGCGTATAAATGAATAACATTTATGATATTTAGTGTCACTTAGTTTAAAAAATGTATAGAAAATTGTTTTAAGAATATTATTACAATAAAAAATTATTTAAGTACAATATTTTGACAAAAAATGAACATAGAATGACCCATTTTCAAAATATTCTCCTTTTGTGAAAAATGCTTCTATTAAAATAATATTTTGCCTGTATTTAGCTCAGACCTTTGTACAGAGGCTCAACTAGAATTTTTGAAATATGCAACTTAGAAGTGGGCTTATCCATGTTTTACGACAACAGAGCGGAGAAATTTTAAGAAAAAAACGCCGATAATTATTTCAAATGGTTGTAACTCTGAAAATAATGTGAATTTTTCAAACATCATAGTTTAGCCTCTGTACAGAGGTCCGAGCTATATACAGGCAAAATATTATTATAATAGAAGCATTTTTCACAAAAGGAGAACATTTTGAAAAAAGGTTATTCTAAGTTAATTTTTTGCCGAAATATTGTATTTAAATAATTGTTTTTGCCAAAATGTCCTTAAAGAATTTTATACATGCATTCTAATCTAAGTGACACTAAATATCATGAAAATTATCCATTTATGCGGCATTTTAAAATCACGGTTCCGAACGTAGTCGGATTCCTTAAGGCAGGAAATAGTAACAAAAAAATAAAAATTATGAAGGAGTTAAATGAAGGTCGAAATGTACAAATGGAAGTGACATTAGTCAAAGAGGACACGTCATAACTCCGATTTGCTCGTTTAATAAGAAGTGTGGCCACCAAGTACAGCTATAAAAGCTTCACAACATGCTCTCGTACTTCTAATGAAGTTATAAATCAACAATTGTGGCAATAATTCCCATTTTTTTTTACAAAGAACCAATTTTAATGCCTGAAAGGACCACAGGAGTGTTTTTGATATACAATGGATCTTCCTACGGCATGCCACAAGTGCTCTATGGGATTGAAGTCTGGAGACAGGCCACACCATACAGCGAATACCCTCTGCTTCCAGATAATTGTCGATGTTAACTCTGTGTGGTCGATCTTTATCATCCATAAAAATTAAATGGTTTCCCACATCTCCTCAAAAAAAGCTATCCGTAGATTTCGAGAATCTCATTCTCAAAGCTTTCTACTGTCATTGTACCTACACAGAAGATAAAGAGTGGTATACATGCGTTCAACATTATCCCTCCCAATACAGGGATGTCAGTGCCACCAAATCGATCGATTTCTTTAAAGTCTGTAAGATGACAGAGTTTCTAAAGTTCTCTCTAAATAAAAACTTATCGGGAGAATCATTTTGTGTTGAATCACGATTTATCACTGAAAAATACACGGCGCTAATCTCGCTCTATCCAAAAATGGTCCTCGTAGCTCCAAGATTGATGGGTTCTTTTGTAAAACTGTGTTAGCAGAATACGTACCACTGGTTGCGATATACAGCCCTAGGCTCCTTAGAAATAGATAACTTATAAATTGACGTTCCAAGAGGCCTAAATGTTGATCGTTCGAGGATCAGTTGGTTATGGAACCAGTTTTGGACTATTAATTCAGCTTTGTAAAGTCCTACAAAGGTAGGTCAGAAGTAACCACTTCAGCAAACTGTTCAGTGTTTGCGACATAGTGCAAATCATAACAGGACTACGATTCCATCTCCCGTTAAATTTGTGCCTTTTCTGCTACAGGGAAAACAATATCAACTAAGCCAGTATGCCAACGGCTGCTTCAAGGTGGTGTGTATGCTACGTGACCGGTATTATATGTCATGCTCATCTACCGCAACTCGAATTGAGTCTTTGAATTGAGTGCATAATCCTTTAAACTGGACTAAAATTCAGTAGAAGACTATTATGTTCACTGATGTGAGTCCATCTTTGCTTTACAAAGTAATTATCAACGTGTTTACAAACACAGAGAAGCAAACACTCAGCATCTTCTAACTAGCATACGGGATAAGGACACCTATGAAAGGTGGTGATCATTTATAGAAAAGAGTACCTGTAACAGAGCACACAGACCTATATATGTTACCACATAACTCTCAATGTTCACAGGTACAGAAACGACATGTTAGATTCTTTTATTCATTTCTATTCTGTAAGAAATGGTAATATCTTCCTTTTAAAGGAAGATTATATTCGCCAACACACTGCTCGCCTTCTGTATCAATATCTAGAAAAACAAACTATAGTCCAAATGAAATTATTAACAAATTCTTTCAACTTTAACCCAATCGAAAATGTATGGGAAGTTAACGCGAAATTTCGAGATCACTAAGTATAAGTAACCGTGCAACAAGTTGGCAATATCATTAACAGCATAAACGTATTGTAGTTTGGGTTGATTATGTTCACTATTAAAATAATTATATTTGATTTGTACGCTCAAATATAGGACATTTTATACTCTAATTGACATCTCAAAATGTAAGTATAAATTTTTAAAGGTACGCGTGTTATTATAAGTAATATCACCCAGCTTCTCATTCAATTTCCAAAAATAATTTGTGAGTTATCATCAGTTTTCAGTTGATGATCAGTTTATGCGTACGTGCATTGAAACTGAAATGCGAACAGTATCATGAAAATGTGAAACTGAATGCTTTACTCAGCAAATTAAATGTTTTATTTTTTATAAGAGCAAAACAAATAAAAAATGCGTTGGCTAATCTCTGACCATGACACAGGCAGTTATTCGACTGGATCTAGATTCATAGAGTTGTCGGTTATATCTTCTACTGGAATGCTGGCATAGATGCTCCAAATGAGGTTTTATTGGGAAATATCCAGGAATGGTTAAAAAAAAACAATAAGCATAGGGATTCGAGAAATAAAAAATTCAGTATGAAGGATGGAGTATCACTGATTTATCACTGTGCTCTGTGAAAATATCATGGAAGTACGCAATGAGGATGAGGAGTCTGTGCAATTGGCCTACATGACCTCTGCCTCTGTTTTCTGATTCACATACTAACCAATTATTGCAATCACTGGTATTTTCTTATACATCAGATCTCGTTTACAAGATTGCATCATCACCGTAAACACCGATCGGATGATCACTTTCCGTCGACGTTCTAGTTCGACAGCTATCTTTTTGATGCTCTGTATGACCAGGGCTTAACCATTCCTCTTAATATCTTCGAATGACAACATCTCTGACTCAAATATCGAATGATCTTGCGATTCGTTTACCCTGCTGTTATAGTCCAGTTGCACGTTCTCTCTCTAATAATGACGTTTTCTCGTGTTGTTCGGGAATCCATCTAAGAGACACTAGTATAGTCAGTCTATCCAGATCGACGGAGCTGCATTCGGATGGAAGTTTCCTTAGCATTGGAATGTCCTCCCGGATGCTCCGTTGCAAAATTATCTGTAACTCCAGCAGTGGCGTAACGGAGAACATTTGGGCACCCTCTGCAAAGTCAGGTTTTGCTCCCCAAAGTTGGATTTTACGGAAGATAGGTACTTGGCGTCTGTCAGGCTTTGGACCTCCTAGAACCTTGCCCCCCCCCGAATGCTGTGGTTGCGGGGGGAGGGGGTACGTTACGCCACTGAGCTCCAGCTTGTCAGTCAATGGCGTACACAATTTTGCTCAATTTAGATTATTTCCTCCTTGAGCGTCGCTTTTTAGGTTACAGATATATATATATATGTGTGTGTGTGTACCTGTGAGCCTGTGTGTGTGCATGTATGTGTGTGTATAACGTTATTCATAATTCCTTCTATGGTTTCTAAGCGCAATAGTACAAAAAACTAAGACGAATACAAAAAAAAATTGGAAGGAATAAAGAATCAATTCAAGTTTTATTTACATATCTTACAGATATTCCACGTGTGTAACCTTGCTTACACGGCATACATCAATGTAGTAGTCCAGTCCCCATCACACTCTACTCAATATGGTACTATTAATGTTATTGACAGCCCGTGTTATATTTTTTGTTTTATCCGAAAACTTTATCTTTTACATAAGACCAAGTTTTCTTACCCCAGTTGCTGCGTGATGAATCAGAACTGCAAAGTATGTAGATTAAACTTAAATTGTTTCTGTATTCTTCAATTTTTTTTTGCTGTATTTATTTTTGTTTTTTTACTACAGATCTTTGAGACCTTACAGGTAATTATGAATAACCCTATACATATATATGTGTGTATGTCTGTGTGTGTGTATTATATTGACCTGTAAAACTTAAGTTACAACCTCTTTTTGGGTTTAACTTCAAAACGAATCGATAAGGAAATGAAAAATTCGAAGAAAATGTGTACTAAACAGTTTTCTGTTGAACGCGGCTCAGAAATTTGCTGAAGTTTTGCACAAAGATGATTTACAACAACAAAATACTCTTGGCGGAAAATATTTACATATCTTAATAATTGATATTACCGTAGTTGACACGTTATTGCTTTGAGTCTTCCTTTTAGGATGTTCCATGAGGTCTATCGGATTCAGTTCTGAATATTGAGCAATATATTCCTTTCGCTCCGAACTGAGATCCTCAACAATTGCCATTCAGTGTAATAGGACATTATCATACATATAAGGCATTCATTATAAATAGCATTGGCATATGGGTGGACATTTTGGTCTAGGATCTCTCATCCCAATATCTTAAATCAGTCCGAGTTCCCCATAAGTGCACTTGTCAGTGAGGTCACCACGAGAGAGAGAGAGATTTCTGCTCAAACTATGATTCCATCACTTCTGTACAGGAGTCTTTCAACATTGTTGGATTATTTATATCTGGTACATTCTTCCATCTAGATCAGCAGACGCCCAGAAACGCTATTCAATGTGAACCTGAAATCGTCTGTGAAGAGTACAGAAACCTATTGCTTTCTTGTCCAAGAAACGTGTTATCTTTCCTAACTTAAAGAAATGCATCTCTGTCAGTGTCTTACAACTGGTTGTCTTGTATAGAGATCTACATTTTGAAGGCCTGTTTTGCACAGTAATCGTGGAAGTTCTTGGTATTCATGCAACACACTATCTGTAACGAACGGGAGCAAAACATAGCTTTTCCTCTTTCGCTCTAACTCATGATCAACCTAGAATATATCTTCTAGAACCATAATCTTCAGATTTTAATTAATGACATAGTCCGTGGACCATAAAGACACAATGAGACGTCTAGCAGCATTAGCTTGTGACAACTCCATTTCCATCCACTCAACTATATCCATCACCTTAATAAATAAGGGTAAATGTCATTAGACATTACTAGACATTCCTGGATAGTGTTAAGGAAATTACTAACAAACTACTGAAGATCAACAATCATGCATAAAACGTACAGCCGAAATCATGAAAGTTTGATTTCGGCTTATTCATTTCTTTAAAATGAAAGTAGTGACTGTCATTTATTGCAAAAGTTTTCCTAAAGATCGTTACTTTTATTCATATCATTCGTATAAGATATAAGTTTTATCGTTACTGTCACTCTTTTAATGGGAAGCTTCGAAAGACATGCTGTACTTTACTGCAATGTATATTTCGTATATTCGCGAAAATTATTACAATCCACTTTGTCTACTTGTGTGGGATGGACCTCCAACTAAAAACAGCTTTAAATGCTGAGTTTTTGACTTCAATATATTCAAGGAACTGCATGTTTAAGTATTTGATTTGAATGACCTAAAGAAACTGTACCAAATAGCTATTGCGTTGCTTTCATTGAACGATATTTAAAACAATATAGAAATAATAATAAAGATGAATTATTTATAATTAAAATTCAGAGAAAAGTAGTAGTTAAAACGGAAACTTATTATACACCACGTGAGAATAATTTAAGGATAGATTACATGATAATGTTCATAACTGATAGTTTATAAGGATTGGTAATAATCAGAGCAAATAATCTTAAGAACATGCCATTAAGAGACTATTTGTAACTATGAGCATAATGGTATTCTTGACCCTAACAGCAGTTTATTATAGTGCTTATGGTTTGGTTTCATCTACAGAGATGGAGGATGTCAATATTATTTTAATCAATCATCTACCTGGAAGACAAAAAGTAAAATATTAGCCATTATAGAAAGATAATAAATGAGATAAGTAATTGATTAATATGTATTCGGTGTCTTATAATAATACGTGTCTACATCTGTATTTGGAGCATATGTTATTTACTTAATCATAAATATTCCTAGAGAATCAATCAAAAAGTGAATTTCAGCAGGAAAAATAATTATAATGCTTTGATTATACATTACGAAACTCAGCATCATTGATACATGTATGAAAATTTTATTAGCTTCACTTAGTATCAAGTATTTTCCCCATAATTCCAATACCATAATTATTAATAATTCTCCTTTACTTGCTTCTTCAATGAATACTTAACTTTAAATTAAGTCACTTTTAAAGTATCACTTTTAAATATTAAGTTTAAAATAAAATATTAAATTAAAAATTAAATTTAATGTTAAACATTAAATTTAATATTAAATAATAAATAATATATTCGAATAATCTGAAATAATATTTCTTACTATCATTTAAATGAAACAAGATCTTAATAACTTAAGCATTTAGTATGACAATTGCACTATATAAAGAAAAATCATCATTGATGACAATTTTTTATGTACAATTTTAAATCTCTTAAAATCTTGTTTAATGACAAAGTAATATCTTTTTAAAAGGTATCATGAGTTTTTTCTTCCTTGCATAACATTGTTAAGTACTGTACAAACTTTATATTTTTAGATTTTGAAAACCATAAGATAATTTGTTAAGGATTTAGAATCATTTATAGAAATAAAGAATTGTCTTTCTCTCTCTCTCTCTCTCTATTCTTCTTTCTCTGAGAGAATTTAACTAAAATAAATATACTAATAAGTTATCATGCAAAATCAATTTGAATACATTAAATTCTTCCTCTTGTTTCTGTGATAAGTAATTCAAAACCGGACGAGGTCTTTAGGTTATTATCGTCATTAAATATGAAAACATTTCTCTATTTCTTTCGCATAATTACAAACAAAGAAGTATTCCTTATCTTAAACTTATTATTCCTTTCTCTACATAATTTAAAAAGAGGTAATTTTCTCATCAAAACTTCTTCCGATTCTTTCCTTACGCTTCCTAATTAAATGATAAATAATTCATAGTTTTTTATGTCTTGCGTGCAGCGTGAATCCAGATCCATTTCAAATGTACATCTTTAATAGAAAGGATTTTCTGGTAAAAAGGTCAAATCTTTAAACAAGGGCATACACATTCTTTCTTTGTTTTACATTTGTATGGGTTTTCTTTTTGAATTGGACTATTTTTATTTCTTTAACTCCTTAACGTTCACGTTCGCGAGTTAATTCGATCGCGCTGAACTGGCCAAAATGTACTTAAACGAGATAATTCTTGCGGAGTCGTATTTTATACTGCTGTAATTTTCACACAAACATATGCGATCGCCTTCTGCACTTGTCAGACTCATTGCAATCTGTCGTCGTGATTTCGTAAATTTAGATTACATTTGTAGTAAATTTGGATAAATAACATTTAAAAGTATTGTTTTATTTGCTAGATATCAGCATTTAGAATGCATATGCTTCGTATATGAAAAACTGAGGGGAAGAAAAATTTAGATTTCAGAAGCAAATTAGAAGAAAGGTTTAAATCAGGTAGTTATAATTAAAGCCACACTATTCAGAGGCCTATAGAACCTGTTCTGGTAATCGGATTTTGATGAAACTTGGAATATATACTATATGGACCATGGAGAAAAGGTTTCTGCAATAAAAAAATAGTACAAATTTTGACCACCAGGTGGCTTTTATCAAATATTCCTTATGCACAAATCCATAAAACATCTATATAAACTTGCAGCCATAGCCAGAGAATCATTCAGCGTGCGTTTTTCATCGTTAGTTATGCCCTTACTAAAAAAAAAAAAAAAATCGAGCTTTACCGGTAAAACTGCTTTATCAGAATGGCAGCAACCACTTAGCTGCTCTGCGTGAATATCATCGTTTAAAGGATCAACGAAAAGGCCCCATATCTAGGATTGGTTTGAGGAAGATGTTTATGAAATTTGAAGAAACTGGAAATTTGGGTGTGCTGCTCGGAAGAGGACGGAAACCTGTTGGGACTGAAACTGTGGAAGGAGTCGCCACTGCTACGGTTGAAAGAGCCTTCAGTTCCATTTATTCTTCAGCAAGTGATCGATCAGTGTCACGCGAGTTGGGGATTTCGTGGTCGACAGTACGAAAATTTCTGTGATACATCCGTATAAAAAAAATGGTATCCGTATAAGATCCATGTGATGCAAACGCTGAAACCTCAAGATTAGAAAACATGTCTTGAATTTGCTTGCTGATTTTTGGCAAGAATGGAAGTTGATGATGCGTGGCCTTGGAAAATACAATGGTCAGATGAGGCACACTTTTATTTAGATGGAGCAAGGAATACTCAAAATTGCCGCATATGGGGTACTTCACCTCCAAATATCCTGCATCAACAACCACTGCATTCTGATTACGTGACTGCTTGGTGTGGATTTACTGCTGAATTTATCCTCGGACCTTTTCTTCTTCGAAACCCTTACTCCATAAGGTCCTAAAAGATGTTCTGTCATGAGTCTACAGTACAGTGAACTTCTTCAATTACAGGTCATCCCTGCTTTACAGGAACGGCAATGTTTGCAAAACACTATCTTTATGCAAGATGGAGCAACTCCTCATATTGGGCGTCAGGTCAAAACACTGCTTAGTGCTAACTTTGGCAATAATAGTGTAATATTCAGGCGTTTTTCGGATGCATGGTTTTTTCGTTCACCCGACTTAAATCCCTGTGATTTCTGGTTGTGGGGATTTCTAAAAGACCATTTTTATAGCGGAGGAATTAGGACTTTACCTGATTTGGAAACTAGCATTATACGCCATGTGGCTGAAATTCCTCGTTAATAGCTTCGCGCTACCACTGAAAACGCTATAATGCGCTATAATGCGCTATGGTGCACATATATTGAGCATATTCTGTAATTGAATAAATTTTAACAAATTTAATATATAATTTGGCACCACATTTCCTCCTGGGGGTCAAAATTTGAACTTTTTTTTTTTTCATTACAGAAACGTTTTCCCCATGGTCCATATAGTATATATTCCAAGTTTCATCAAAATCCGATAAGCAGAACGGGTTCTACAGGTCTATGAATAGTATAACTTTAATTATAACCACCTGGTACACAAAGTTATTATAGCGATACAAGTATAGAAAAAACCCGGGTAGACCAAAATCTTCTGGAATTCTGCGATTAACGGAACGTCATTTTCCCAGCTTTGTTCCACCAGCCTCAAGAAGAAAGAAACCCCCACAAGATATTACGCTGTATGCTGAGCTAAAAGGAATCGCAAAGGAAAAAAGAAAAGAAAAGAGAGTCGCTACATGTGTAATAAATTGCAATGCTAAGCTACGTGCTGCACTTTATTTCCAAATATATCAGTCAAAAGAAGATTTTGAATAATTTCTTTAATATAAAATCTATTATATAATTACTTTTTCTGTTGAAAAAGTATAAATAAATAGTTTTACTCACTAAAATAAATTTTTTCCCTAAACAGCTATTAGAAAAGAAAGTTAATAAAAGTCGATGTGCGGGGAAGATTGCAATATTCGGTTCTTATCTACAATAGAGATCAAAATCAAAACTTAAAATAAACATTTTGATTGATCTTGCATTTTTGTTTTTACTTTCAGCCAAAACAAGGTTTTAAAATGTGTTTTTTTAAATTAAAAAAAAAATTGTCAATTTTTTTCAAAAAGATGTGTGTTTAAGTGGTTAATAATATTATTAAATTAAAAAAAATCAACGCGTATTATAGCAAAGTGATAGTTACCCTTCGAACTTAATTGCTTCAGAACGTGCACGTATTGCAATCCACTGAGAAAACTATTAGTGAGGCATATCAGGTTAATCTAATGGGCAATCTATCAACTGCAAACCAATTACTACTATCAGCCACTTAGTTAAATTAATGTTATTCTGTTTATGTTTCCTAGGCAACCACACTAATCTATGCATGTTGATGCAGGTACTTACGCTAATGTATGGAGTTTAGAAGCAATAAAATTATAATATTTTTAAGTCATGGCACTTAGATATAATATTTAAAAATTGTACATGATTTATTTAAGTACATTGACGAAGTAATCTAAAGTAGCGTATAGCATAAAATTCAAAATTCGTGTGACTAAAAGTTATTATAAATAATTTGAAGAAATGTATGCGATTAAATATTGCAATAGTTTAACGAGCCTTAAATACATAATAGAGACAACATGAAACATAAGAAGTCCCTTCTAACTTAAGTGGAAGGGTTATAATTTCTTAATGGAATACTCGAAAATTATCATTATCTAGAAATGTTAAGGATTTGTTTGGAAGGAAAAGCTCTAAACGAAGAATATTAAAAAATTTTCTCAATACTTTCACAATAAAATACACAAATAATAGAAAATTCTGCACCGGCAAATTTTTTTCAGATGAATCAACTATACGAATGGTGAGTGGTTTTTGTGACAATGATAAATAAAAATTACGCAATAAATATGGATCTTAACTCATTAAGCTTTAAAAATGCAGTTGATATATAATTCATAGAATTCATTAAAATGTATGCAAAGTATGTAATCACAGGTTAGGCCATGAGTGAAGATTAAATGTCCTTCAAATCTTAGCTTATGATAGAAAGGAATATTTATACGAATGAGAAAAAACTTGCATAAGGAATGTTCGAAAGCAAACTTCCATCGTTATTAAGTTTTGGTTGTGCCTTTAATAATGTCAGAAAAAAAACATAATAGTTATAATTATATTCTAAGAGCAGATTGGCTAAAAATGGTTTTAAAATATATACAGTAATACCCCGAACTTAACGATAAGAGGCCTGATTGATAACCGTGTGAGTCAGGGTATGAGTTCTCATCAGTAGCGCACACAAAAATTTTTCAAGTGTGTGTGTGTGGGGGGGGTGTCCAGGTTCGAAAGTCCACCATTTTGGTATCATGCTCCAATACGCCGCCCAACATATTCTATTGATTTTGTTGATTTTCGGGAACAAAAACAATACAAAATTAATTATTGAATAAATTATTAGCATTAATTAATAAAATTAATTATTAATAACAAATACATAATTAAATCTTACGTAATATATACATAGGATTATATAACCCATCGAAAAAAACCTGGGGTCTGGGGGGGGGTTCCGGACCCCTAGGACACACCCCTTGTGTGCACCACTGGTTCTCATATAAATACATATAATTTTTTTTTGGTTGGGGTCGGAGATGAAAGAAATAAACAATTTAGAACAAAAATGTATAATGAAGTCCAAGATAACACAAATACAAAATCGCAAACCGAAGTTATTTTGATGTAGAAGGTTTCATAAATTCCAACAAAGTAGTCTGCCGAGGAAAAGATATTTTTTCTTCCTCAAAATGTTCTCATAGCATGCTAATTATTATTATTATTATTATTATTATTATTATTATTTATTATTTGTCTGGTTGAAAAACACACTCTTCGTTGGAGTCTATGTTATCTAAAATTTGTGTGTGTGTGTGGCCCTTTTTGAATTAAACTGATGCCTTCTGTTAAATTCCCAACCTCAGTCGAACTTTTGATCGAATTGGGTCTATAGACTCAAGTTCTTCAATGTCTCGCTCTTGCATTTCTATGAGCTCATTAACTGTCGTCTCTTGATTTTAGAAATCCAGCAGTTCTTGAACGTCATCACTATGCATTTCTAAATTTATTTTCCTCGCAAGATCGACAACTTCTTCCATCACATTGAACCATTTATGCTGGTTGAAATATAAACCAACTTTCACAACCTCTTTGCAGGCAAATATCTGCAGGAGTGACTAACTGAATGTTATAAAGGAATATACTATGCCCCTACGAAGTACGTTAATGTCACAAATCCAACCACAAACGCAATCTTGAACTTCTAAACTACAAAAAAAAATTTTCACTCGACTGTTGTTCCAAAACTGGAAAACTAGGCATAAATGGGTTAACAATTTCACTAATTTTTCCCCCTCAAACAAAAAACGAATTGACGAAATTTGAAAATCGCGTAAATCGGGGAAGTATAAGTCGAGGTATTATATATATATATATATAATGTACACATATTTTGATCAGTTGTTACATACTCTGTCTATACTTCCTGAATCGTAAAGTAAATTGATAACATTTCTGGATAAAGTATTATAGCGTAAAAATATGTGTAGCCAAAGTAATAAATTGCGCTAATCTTCTGAATTTCTGCCACTCAAAGTGGTTCTGCGATGCAGGGGTATCATACTGGAATTTTTTAAAATTTTTATCTCATGCATCCAACGATGATATGAGTGTGTACTTCTTTTTTTCGCAATATTAGATATATATTTTTTCGTAAAATAAGTATAATAAAATTATAAGTATTTTTATGAAATCATTCTGATTCATTTGGGGTGCATTGTATAGTTATTGGATTCCAAGTAACGTTTTTCGTCATTTAGTACTCTAGAAAGGCAACAGTTATATATTTTATTTGATTCTTGTATTAAGTAGTATAACTCAAAAAAGTTAAATATCTTACTTTAAACAACTATCAAATATTTATTAGTGGGAAATGATTTTTATGAACCTCTCTTTAATAACCATACTAGTACAGAATCATGCAAGACAACATTTTTTTCGCGTTACGTTGTTTCTAATGATTGTAAACGCTTTTTGAAAAAGTTAATAGTATTACTTATTTGGAAACTGAGATAAATAATAAAAATGAGCTTGTTCCAGAAATTTATTAAAGAATCAATGCTGTAAATGAATGTTTTTATGCCTTGAAGAGTTATTTAAAATCCAGTTTTCTCAAATTAAGAATTAAATTGCTTCTTTGCATAAGATCTGTACGCATCAGAAACTTGGCCATTGACTTAACGTGATGAGGAAGCTTTGGGAATTCTCGAGAGAAAGGTCTTATACTGCGTTCTTGAAGGAGTCCAAGTGAATGGATCATGGAGAAGATGTTACTTAGAACTCTACAAAATTCACAGTCAGGTTGTTGTAAAATTTGTCAAATTACAGAGACTTAAATGGGCTTGTCATCTGGCTAGAATGAATGAAGATCGTTGCTGCAAGAAAATCTTTCTGGCAAAGCCCATGGGAAATAGATCTCGGGGTAGACTCTCATTAAGATGGATTGTCTGTGCCGAAAAAGACCTAAATATTTTAAAGGTCGAAAACTGGAAAACAGTTGCCAAAAGTAGAGATGCCTGGAGAAAATTTCTGGAGGAGGCCAGGGTCCATCCAGAGCTGTCGAGCCATTGAAGAAGAAAAAGAAGTAAATGTTTTAGTAAAGTAAAAGTGTAATTCATTAAGAATTAGGTTCAAAACAATTTCATATTATTAAATTATCAAATAATTGTCTAAATTTAAATCAAAATTAGGCTCAGAATTATATATTTTGATTTACATAATGTTGAAAGAGAAACTGGATACCATACACCCCCTAGAAATGTGCTTATGTTAATATATGAGTCGGTTTCTTTGAAAGTGGTTAAGTCCATTTTATATTATATGGAGATATTTACCAAGTTCAAAGTAATTATATTTTTAATTTCATTTACGCAAATTTATGTTGACAAAATGATGATGAGTTTTTTTTTTTGAGGAACTGTTCATAGATAAAAAAAAAACTCGTAACAGATAGCATTCAATGTCATAGAGTTAACAAAAACGGACTTTCACCACTTTCAAAGAAAACGACTCATATAAATTTGTTACAGTGCCTTAACAGAAAAAGTACTTTTTCCGTGACAGTAAAATGACTATTAAAATAGAATTTTTTTACTTCTGATTCAAAAGTAAGATCTAATTAATCTAAATCATTGTCTAAACGAACCCTGTAGAATTATTTACTGTTATAACACATATACTGCCATTTTCCCCAATCATTTTCAATATTTTAAATGTATAGTAACTAATTTTTGAATAACTTGTATAAATATAAGATTATCCATCTCCAAACATTAACAGCCAAATGAGAACAGCATATTATTTAGATCGTTTTAATATTTTCATTGATATTGTATTCAACTCGTTTTACTATCAAAAATTTGTCCATGTAATCTCATAAGGAGTGAAAAATTAATAAAATGCCATAACACACTTATTTTTAAAGATGGGGTTTGAAACAATATCAAAAAAAGAATACGATGTAATAAGCCTCACTGTGAGAGCCGAATCATTCCGAGTTCTTTACCGTGTGAGCTCTACGAGAAATTGGCAAAACTTAGGGGGTTGATTTTGAAAGATTCGACTAAGAGATGAGAACTATTAAAACAACATATCGAAAATAATTAAAAAATTGCTAAGCACTAATACGGAGGCATTGGTTTTATTTATTATCTGATGATTTTTGTTCCTGATGGAATTCTATATTCAATTCATTTTAAAATAGTCACTTATACTAATATCAGAACTTCCGATTAAAATAAAAGTATACTGTTTTGGCTAAAAAAGGTTGCTGTTTTATTTTATTTCTCATAAAATAATTTATTTTATACCATCACAGTTCTTTAAAATGCAATGACTCGTAGAAATGATAAATCTTAAAAGTACTTGCAGGATTTGTGTTGTCTAAAAGTTATTCTACAAGTGATGTGTTTTCTGTGATTATCACTTATGTATAATAACTTCAATAGAATACATTATTGAATTTGTTATTATATTTACATCTCATTAAGCCTTACGATACGTACAGTTTCTTTCATTATTATCATTTTTTAATTAGTAGTTTTATATTTTCTGTCCCTCCTAAGAGTATCAAAATCTTTTATATAAAAGACAAAATAATAACACATTCCAATGATAACATCAAAAATGTCCTCAAATTGTATTTAATTCTATGCATTTTAAATGTGGATGTACACGGCTCCATTTTGAAGGAACATGTAACTTTTATGTCTTCGGAAATATGTATTCGTTACCTTATTTTTTCCCTTGGGGAGCATATTGGCAACCAAGCCTTATCAGACACGATAAATCCCAAAGTGTGAAAGCCATTTCAGTGGCGACTCTCGCTACGAAATTTTGACGCTTAAATGAATTTTTAATTCAAGTTCTCTCTTCATATGCTAAATATTGCCGTGATTTAATTTTGCCGAGAGTATTAAAGCCAAGTTGATACTCAAGGGATCTTTTGCATGCCAAATAATCAGATGACATGATTTTTGCTTCCAGCAAATCTATCAACTTCAGCCGGGTTCGAACCCGCAACGTTGCGGGTGGATCATTTTTCAATATATATTAGTCAGCATTGTTTTTTTTAATATAGATTACAGAACTTTCTTGGACGTCATTTCATTTAAAAATGCTCAGAAAATCTTAGAAAGTAAGTTAAAATTAATTTTTGGTCCAGTTTTATATGAAAAGTTAGCACGCGCGCGAGACTATTGACTACTTCGCCTTTGCACATAAAATTTTCTTTTATCAAACGCATCATACTAAACTAGGTTACTAAAATTATCATTCTGTTCTTCATGACACTGAATGAATCATTGAACCGATGTACTATGTGAGAAGCTTGTTTATCCTCAATTAACTTTAAGTAAGTCCTTGGCCTTTCTGACACGTTTATGAGTTTCTTGATGATGTTTTAGTAGTAACGTCTATAAAATATTCATTAGCATAGAAAATACTTAATAACAAAAAGTTATAAAAAGAAAGACAGTTTTTAATTAGAATTTTCGGATAAAAAAAACTTATAAGATTTGGATGCATTAAATAATATTTCTTTTTTATTGCAGGTTTAGATTTCTTTTCGCTTAACTGTTTAAGGTTTAAATGAATATAATGAAAATAAATTAAGTAATCAAATTATGAGAGAAAGTTATATTGGCACTAATGGGGTTTTTTATTAATGACAAATAAAAAAATATGAGCTAGCATAGCTTGGATGTTAAGTGTATCGAAATAAAAGCTTAAAATAAAATCAACGGCTATTTTAGATCAATTTGTTCTTTGTATTTCAGATTTTATTTTATGTTCAAATTTCAATATGATTAAATATTTCGCATTTATTGAATATTATTTCTGAAGTATTTAGTACTTCTTCCTTGATCCGATTAATTTTAATATCGGTATCAAAATTCTCCGCCTAAATTTTTAGAGAGAGAAAATAACAATGAAAAATTCTTAAGTTAGAGCTCACGTTCATGATATTGATTCAATGTTAATGTTGAATATTTCATAGCATAAAAAAAATGTCAGATGAAAAAAAATTTCAAATCCAAAATATCCAGAAATTAACCGTAGGGAATAACTTTAAATCTAATGCATAGAAAAATCACTGAAATTATTCCCAGACCACAGACATTAAAAAAAATGAGGTGAAAAAAAGTGCATCAGTCTCTTACTATCAATAGAATTAATCAAATCGTTCTTTCTTATCTCATTTGTTTATTCTAAACTGGATTTTGAAATAAGTAAAAAATAAGCGCGGTGAGATATTCAATGTTTAAATAGCTTTTCTCACGATTTATATTATAAGAAGCTATCGGATGTGTAAGGAGGTCCTTTATCAGCATGAAAATATGTAATCATCGCAATGTTTACTTGTTTTCTTTATCAGAAACTTCTTTAATGTTGAAGAGAAAAGATTTCAAGGCAATTTTCTTCCGATAAGCATTGGAAAAGCATTTTCGTTAGTTTCCAAGTTAGAAAGTTCGCTAATCTCTATAAGGCTTCTTTGTAATCTGTCCATCTTTTTTTCTTTAATTTGTTCAGAAACCCAGTTTGTGTGTGTGGAGATTTGGTTTTTGAATATGAACCTGTCTACGAAGAAGGAAAGTAATGTCCAAGAAATAAACAAGTTTATAAAACGTCCATTACACTTCATTTGAATTGAATGAGCTTTTATTTCACTAGTAGTAATTGGTAAATATACGCAATGACCATAATAAAGGTTTTTGTTAATGAAAAAGACTTCTCTTGTTCATTAATTGTTACTACAATACTTTTCCCAAGTTAATCAATTTTGCAATCACATATACTGAGATTGTTAGCTTTACAAACTGGTTAAAAATTAATTTAATAATATCCCAACAATAGACTAGAAAACCATATGATAGGGAAAGTGTTGTTATGTTAATAATGCTAATTACAATACATTTTGCAAATAATATCTGACTTCCTGGATTTGTTTTTATATTTTTAAAATTATATTTAAACCTGATTGCTTGAATTATTTATTGAAAATTATTATAAATGTGCAATATTGTTTTATTTTAATCTAAAAATAAATTGTTCTCATGCTGGAGCACTCTTTCATGTAATTAAAAAATATTCCATAATCAGATTAAAGATGTACTAATTTCTTACAAAGAGTTTGTAAGAAATTACTCATTAAAATGATTATATATTTACAGTTTATCAAAACTGATCTTAGCAAAATATTTATATTAGATAATGGTGTGTGTGATTTCGCAAATTTTCACCACTTACCACAGTAACTGACGTACCAAAAATGAGGCGTTGAGAACCTACTTAAGATATTTTTAAAGCAGTATTTCTTATTTTTCGTTTTTCTTATCATTTTGAACTTCTCAAACTGTCGCAGATGCTTTCGCCCTTTTTTGGCTACAATGATCTTATCGTGATTAATTATTCATCGTAATACGATTTGCTTTTTATATAACTGTGTATGAATAATTTTTATTTTTTAAAGATTTTTAAATTCTTGTCGGGTGATTAAAGGGTTAAACATTTTAAAAGAACAAAATTATTCTTTTAAATTCAGGTCTTGTACACATATATAGCAACATTTTGGATTAATCTAATTGTGAATTTCCACTCTAGTCAAATATATAGAAATGAAACTCTAAAAATAAAAATGGCATTAAAAATAAATGTGCTACATTCATTAAAATATTACAGTGCAATTGTGAGAAAGCGTTTTGTGAATTGTATTCTATTATATTTATATATACGAGTGTTAGTATGCAGCATATAATAATATTAACTTTGTGTTCTTGTTCATATACTTGAAAGCAATGACAGAATTTCTATACTTGCATTCAATAGATTTAACTTAAAATATCTGTTATGCAATAAAAAATGACTATTTTTTTCGAGAAGAAATAACTGTCACCATGATTTTATTTACATCAAACATGGAAAAAATTCTTATAGCAATTACCGATTAAAAAAGGAAGTCGACAAATAATATCACACAAATAAGTTTGACTTAAAAGTAATATAAAAAGTTACATAAACATAAATGATATTTGCTATAAAAATGAGAAAATACTGATACTTCTGCACTTGAAAAAGAAATTGTAATTTTTGCAACGATTCGCTAGAAAGTAACCGATTTCCATGTTCTTACCTTTCCTATCTAGTGTGTGTGTAGCATCCTACCTTCCCAACCTACGAGCAAAAACTGGAATCTTCCATTACGTCCTTGTTCGAAAGAGTGTTTCATAGAACTGTCAGAGTGTGGCGCTAACATAGGCTTCAGAATAGGTCCAGACTCGACCACATGAAGATGTCTTGAACTGGCTCCTGTCAACACACGAAGGAATAACAACTTGCTGCAGATCGCTTCTCCAGGTCCAGTTTGTGGATAATCACCTCTTGGATATATTGGATTTCTGGTTTTTGTTTTCAAGTATATGTGTATCCTGTACTTCATGTGTGTTTTATAAACATGGATATGGTGCAATTTGTGAGATGGTTAATCCACAGAACTGGAAGACCACCGCCTGAGCTATCGAACAGAAGATGTGCTAAATATCTTGTCCCCGAAAAGTTCAAGAATCATTGGATTGCATTCTGTGTTTTAATGTGTTTTAGGGAAGTTTTTACTGATGGTAAGTAAATTTGTTTGTGATAAAATAATCAAGTATTGTTTTTTGTTTTGTTTTGCAAAATCAAATATCTGTAGTAAAAGTTGCAATGCTTCTTTTCGAATAGAATATATTTGATCCAAGTCAGCTTTTAGACTCTTATCATAGCATCCAAAAGTGCTATTTTCGGATATTTAATATTTACTCACTTCTATAATGATATAAGTAAAAAATTTCATGCTCATATTTTCAGTTCATTGTAATGAATTCTAAACAAAAATTATGAAGTTAATAATTTGTTAATATTTTACGAGATCTGAAAAAAGAATGTATGTGATCAATGATGCTGATAATAAAAATTTAATTACAATTAGGAAAAACATGTCCAAAAACTTCTTGCATTTCTTAAAGTATGTAGTTGAACCATTGTTTCAAAATATTTGGCATTTAATACATACAATATATATCGAAAAATTTTGAACAAAAATATGGTGACCTTGAAAATATTTGTTTATCAGTCAGTTTTATGAATTGTAAATAACATTTCTTTAAGGTTCTGGTTGCATTTACTAGAACTAAAGGCAATTTAAAGTTATTTATATATGTATAGCAATGCATTACGGATGTTCTTCAGTAGTTACTTCTGGACACTTCCCAAAAAATATTGCTAATTTCATGATATATTTTAGTAAAATGTACATTTAATTTTTAAGCAATCGCATTTAAAGTTGGATGTATTATACTTTCAAATCAGGAAATAAGTATTTGTTTATGATATGTTTTCAGAAAAAATTCGAATTCAACAATTTCATTTTCCACCCAACGTTAAAGAAGGACATAAAGTACAAGTAATGTGTGGTCTACTAGAAGGAGATACACCAGTTCATTTTACTTGGCAGAGAAACGGAGAATCTTTCTCTTCTAGTAATAATGTTAATATTATGACCCATCCGGATTTTTCAAGACTTGTGATCAATGATGTGGATGTACAGAGCTCAGGAAACTATTCGTGCATCGCGAAAAATAACCAGGGTCAAGATTCTTATACAGCACATCTAGCAGTTAGAGGTGAGTGCACTCGTATATTTATTTACTTGTGATGGATCTTTTACAGTGATTATCAAAAACTAATTTATTATGTGAATGGGAAACACAAAAGTGTTCTTTTTAAATCGACATTCTAAATGCTGCGATTAGATGAGGTATGTTAATAAATAATAATTATGAGTCTACAAAAAATACATTGGAGAATAAGCTCAATTTGAAGTTACCAAATAATACTATCCAAGTACTTCTCCATATAATTTTTATATTTTTTTTTTTGATGAATATATATTTCACAATTGTGTGCCTTAGAAAAATAGATGTTATATTCGATTTTTACAAAATCAAAATAGATACAATTCTCCATTTAAAATTTGTTGAATAATAATTAATAGTTACATTAGAATATTACAAGCATTACCTAAACAATAAATGTTTTTTAGGAAGACATGAGAAGAAAATAGCGCAAACTATCGTCAGAACATTAAATAAAACAATTTTTACTGAATTTTCAAAAAAAAAAAATTTTTTTTTCGCTTTATGAAATTTTCTGGAAAATGAAGAAGCTGAACTTTCGTAAAACTTAAGCTTACGTAAAGAATTGATGACCCTATTTTCATTTTTCTTACTTGATTTTACTCTTTTAAGATTTTACTTTTACTTTTTACTTTTAACTTTTTTTTTTTAAGATTAACTTTTTAATAACAATTTTTACCCATCTGAGATTTTTAATGAACAAATTACATCAAATATATGGAATATATTGTATCTTTCCATCTTTACTCTTATTGGAGTAGAAAGATTCACAGAATACCGAGAACGTCGTCCATATTTTTCCTCCATTACGAAGATTTTTTTCACTGTAAAACAATGTAGGGATAAAACGCCTCTACTATATAGAGGTGTTATTCCTCTGCTTCTACACCTCAGTATAGTAGATTCCTAATAATACACCTCTTCTATATCTTAAAATAAATCATAAATTATATATTTTAAATATATATATATATATATTGCATTATCACCCGATATGAATGAAACTTTCATGCATTAATACCCCAATTTCGACCTTCACAGAAAACTATGATGCAAAAATAAAGTGCATATTTCACAAATATACGTAGATAATTGCAAAGGGTTCTCAAGATGTCAGTGACCTTCTTATCCCCCCCCCAAAAAAAAACCCGAGCAATTCAACTAGCGTTTGATAAATTTGTAAAGAAAACATAACATTTAATCTATGAAGTTTATTTAGTCGTTTTTTCACAATACACCTCATGAAAAAAATAAATATTTTTTTTTAAAAAAAACTAATGTGATTTTTTAAAATAAATTACTTTTTATGTTTTTATATGACAAAGCAACTGATATTTAAGAAATAAATATTTTCATAAAAATAATATGCTCTTTTTTATAACATTCTACTTCTGTGCACTTAATTTTATATTCATGTTTCAGGAAAGTCGATGTTTATCTCAGTATGAAAGCATTTAGTAAACATTATTCTGGAATAAAAATAAAAACATGTTTATCTCATCGACACATTTAATTATGTTAGAATACATGAAATTCAAAAAAAATGTCATCGTTTTAAATAGCTAGATAATATTGCATTAAAAAAATTGTAATGACAAACTACGAACCAAATACCACTACATAAAATATTTTGCAAGTTTTTCTTAAGTTTCATAGGTGATAAAAATCACTTTTCCTGAGTGAAATCATTTCCGCATTTCTTTGCAAATGTCATGCTACTTTTGCTTGCGTCAGGTATTGGCATCTGACTTCCCGGAAGCTCACTAATTGCTCATCAGTTGACGAATGATTCTCTCAGCAAAAAAGAAAATAAGAAAAACACCTCTTTTTCGCTTTCTTTATTCTTGTTCTTATTTCAAAGACTGAGATTGAATGAAACTGAATGCTTTGCGTAGATATTATTTTCAAGAGTTCAATGCCGTTCTTCACAACAATTTTTTTTAGAAAAAAAAATTTATAAAATCTTAGAATTAAAATCACATTATATATTAGATTGTCAAGTATGAAATGGAGCAAAGTTCATGTTATTTATTTCAATTGTACAAAACCTCATTTGGACGCCGTATTTTGGCATAATTGGTTTTTCGTATGAAAGGTACATTATTTCCTATTTTAACGCATTTTTCAGTTTCAGTTGAAAAAAAAATTAACAGATCATCTTAAAATCTTTGTTTTTATTGGAAAAAAGTTAAATTCAATTATGTACATTTTTTTCTCCATTTGATACTTGACAACCTAACGTTATTTTTTAGAATATTCTTCATTACGTAACATGTTGATTTTTAATGTTGCATTAAAGAACTAGTGAATGTATTGATTTTACTATCTTTTTACCTATATATAAAAAGACTTTATTAGGATGCTCATATCGTGACACAATACCCCAGAATGTCATAATAATTCTATCATCGTGAGTTCTGGAGAATTTTAACTTCTATTTTTACAAGCCTTTCTAATAATTTTTATATATACTCGTACATTAGAAATAAGTTTTATTCTTTGTCTTTTTGTAAAACAAAATTTTGCGCTCGTTTTGAGCGTACATCTACTTATTACTATTGCTAAAACATTTATATCATAATTGTAAGACAATTTTCCATTATCTATATCGAAATATGTTTTTCGAAATTCGTTGTATGGAATTAAAATTATTTTTTATCATTTTAAAAGAAGTATTTGTTAAAAAAAGATTTGAAAAAATGTTTTCTTTTGGAAAAGAAAAAAGAAATTGGTTTGTATGGAAAATATACTCACAAAATTTTTGCAATATTACAGAGTATCAAGGTTTTTTTTATATACCTATATATGCATACGTACATTTGTGTCCAAGTGTAATAATCTCATGTCAATATAAAAATCTATGTAAAAGAATCCGCATCGGAAAAATCCTTTAAAATTCAAAATACTTGCAATTTATTCTAAACTCCACATTAATTAATCCCTGACTAATTGTTTTTCATTAAAACTTCTCAAAATTTTTTTTCAATAAAAAAAAATCTGCATGTTGTACATTTGCAGAAAAATTCTTTATTTTCTAATTATAAATCAGACCAATTAAAATGAAGAAATCGTAAAAACGTTTACCGTAGCTAAATCAGTTCTTTCCAATCCATTTATCAAATAAAATAAAAAGAAAGGAGAAAAATGATGTAATATAGGCTTAATTTCACCAAACCAATTTTTATCCTATTTCGCCAATTTACTCAAAGTGAGTCATCGTTTAGTTGTAAGTCACCGTTGAGAGCTTTTTCATTGAAACAATGACGCAACTCTCT
>BMAV01026680.1:132343-194142 GCA_019973955.1 Trichonephila inaurata madagascariensis | reverse complement strand
ATAGAGAGAAAGAGACTGAACAAATAGTGTGTGTGTAGGAATTGTGGAAAAACACCTTTGAGATCGTGTTTAAAGTAAAACGCAAGATACAAACATAATAATAATGGCCACAAATATAATGATATCAAATGATACATTTATTATCAAGCAATTCAAAATACATAAAAAAATAAAACATGTTAATTTAAAGTTATAGTTCTTGTAGTTATACTCAATAGAAGACTTATATAGGCTGCTTTCTGTCAGCCGATCTTGAATATTTTGGTGTATAATTTCTAAATGCTGATCTTCAAGCGGTCATCCTAAAATGTCTTGGTGGTTCACTAGTCGATCGCGATCGACTTAGTGTTTATTCTTGCTTTGAGTGCCTGGGATTCTATTGACAAAACCTTGCGGCCAATCCAAAATTATTCTTAGGTTTCCTTATCATATATAAATCTTGGACCTGATTTATAATCGTATTGATCTAAGGGGAAATTCAACACCAAATGATATTTCATTGAAACCTCTTGTTCACGTGAAGGAAAAGAATAAATAGTATTTTCTATACACTTAAGATAACCAAAAAGGATATAATTAATTTCTTTCCTTTCAGACATTGAGCAATTGTAGGAATGTTAGAAATTTAGTCTGAAAAATCCTGTATGTAAAATCCTTCTATATTCTCAACATAATTCGCACACTATTTTAATTTTCTTAATAGTTAATGAATGAAAATTTAATTCTCCTTTTACTTCATGTTTTGATAAAATTATTTTTTAAGAGAATGAAGCTTCTTAAAATTAGTTTTAAATCCGAATAGGGCAAAAAATAATTCGAATAAAAGTAGATAATACATCGGAAATTTATGAGAATATTTAGCATTACACGCAATTATATGCATTATTTTTTTCATCTATTATAGTATAGGATTGCTTATATACTAGTTTTATATTTTAAGTATATGTACTGAGTACTTTATTTGATGTTTTAGTACTGAATATTTTGATGTTCTAAATAACTTCACTCGAAATATTATACTAGATATGCATCGAAATTATTTAAAAGAGAAATTATTTTCATTCATATACATATTGTTAAAAAAATAAATAAGGTTACTTATACTTATTTCAAAACTAATGTTTTTAAAGACTAAATATATATATATATATATTTTATTTCAAATGCTATTGGCATTAAAAAAAAGAAAGAAAAAAAGCGAAGAATGCAAAGAAAAGTTTTATCTTCATCATTTATTGTTTCTTGTTATCTGTATTTTATGTAAATCATTTCTGTTATTTTGAATCGCAATTGAAAGAAGGCATGTAAAAGAAAATGCAACATTATATATATCTATAAAAGTATGCATAGAGGAAATGTTTATTTTGTTATGCATGCATTGTTGTTTTTTTTTAATAACTGTACCGTGAAATTTCATGGGAAATATTAATTTTTGGATTTTTTTTTTCCTTAAGTATTCTTTCCTATAGTTTCAGAATTGATTTTATAAATTATTCTTGAAGTTATATCAATTATTCATAATTTTAAAAATATGCAATCTAAATGAAAATTAATTGTATCCGATGTAGCGTTCATATTAATTTAATTTGTTTTTCTTCCATTTAATTTAAATAAACCAATAAAAATTGATTATTTATTTTAAATACTAATTTTCTAACTGTTTCAGATTTGTAAAAGTGACAAGTCCAAATATTGTAATCGGCGCCTTCTAATTAACATATAATTATAAATTTACTGCTTAAAAGTCTAAACTAGTCTGTTCTTTAAAATTAAGCACGCGATTTTATGCATTGTAAAATTTATCTGCTCAAAAATGTTATATCACCATAGCAACACATATGCAATCGAATATCTCCAAACAACAGGAGCTGTTACGTAGTCATTCGTCTAACAATTACAATAGGAGCTTAAGATTACTTAACAAGTTTATATAGCTTGCTATATATATATGAAGAAATGAATAAATATAAATATTTATGAGAGTTTCGGGAGAAATTTATGCAACACTTCAATCAATACTTTTTTTTATGTATTTTTATATTTTGATTAATTTTTATAATTTATAAAAGGATCGTGGTAATTTTTAAAAGGCTTTATTAAAATATCTTATTTGTTTTCTTCCGTGAATTTTAATTGAAAATTTCTTTCTTAAATAAAGTCTTTGAATTTCACTATTGATAACCTAGCATACAAAAATAGTCATAAATCTACTATATTCATTTGCCTTTTTTAAATTTTATTTTTAATGCAGTACCTCTTCAGTGCAAAATAATGGATAAATGATAATCCGATCTGATCATGTCGGATCCAAAGGGATCAACTACTTCGTCTTTTGGGACACTACTTTATATATATAAAGCTTGTTTTATTTTTAAGTTAATATCTTCTTAGAGTAAGATTAGAGATCTAATATAAAAACAGGATAAAAATTAACAATGTATATTATTTGTATGCATTTAATATTGGAATAAAAAAAACCCATCACTTTATACAGTAATTTCTCACACTGATGAACCAAAAGTCATTTGATATCGTCTCATATTGTGTAGGACTTTCTTTTCCTGTGCGAATGGCAGCAATTCGACGTCGCATTGACTTATTGACTATTTCTAGGGATCCACACAAGTCCTAAACAACTAAAAACGTATTACTTACCCTTACCGTGTGCTCTCGAGTTAATTCGAGCATGCTTAACAGGCAAAGCTGTGTATGCTTGAGATAATTCGAGGGGCATCGTATTTTATGCTGCAGTAATTTTTGCACTCGAATATTTTCAATATTTCTTTAAAAAATAAATACTATTATTATTAGTAGTATTATTTCTTTTGAAAAAAGTATATAAATAAATATTTTTGCTGATAAAAATATTTTTATCGAAACAGCAGTTTGAAAAGAAAAATAAAAGTCAATGTACGTGCAAGATTGCAATATTCGACTTTTATCTACAATGTGAATCAAAATACAAAATTAAAATACATAGTTTTGATAATTTATTTTTTGTCAAAACAAGGTTTTAGAATGTGTTTTCTTAAATGAAAAGAAAAATAAAAGTCAATGTACGTGCAAGATTGCAAGATTCGGCTTTTATCTACAATGTGGATCAAAATACAAAATTAAAATACAAATTTTTGATAATTTTTTATTGTCAAAACAGGGTTTTAGAGTGAGTTTTCTTAAATTAAAAGAAAAATGAATTTTTTGCCGGTTTTTTTTGAAAAAATGTGTGTGCTAAGGTGTTTAATAAACCAAAGCAATTTATATTGTAGTAAAAAAAACCCTCTATATTTATCAACCTCTATTAAATCAAAGCAATATATACCTTTCTTTCTGTTATATTATTTCTAAGCAAATGATAATATTATTTTCTCAGGTCCACCTAAATGGCTACGAGAACCGTCGGACACCTCAACATCGGTGGGAGAATCGGTCACTTTGTCCTGTGTTACCTTCGGCTATCCGACCCCTGACGTCACCTGGAGGAAAGCCAACGGTGAGTAGTTTATCCTGTTGACCAATTCCCACTTGAATACGAAATGACCATCGATTCCCCCTTTCTTCTTTTATTCTCCATCGTCTCTGAAAGGCTTTCAGCTGGAGGAAGAATATTCTTTTTTTTTTTTTTTTGCACTTCTGTTTGTGCAGTTGGTGGGTCTGTTGTTAGCAACTCTGCAATAGGGCCTGGCTTGTGTAAACAATTACGGCAATGGTCTCTTGGAACAAAAGAGATCCTTTATGATAATGCTGGATTTAGTTGCGACAAACTGGAATGATAGCACATAAAATCGGATGGGGGATATTAAAAATGTACTTCGTTCATTTAGAGGTTTTAATGACACTTTTCATCACCTTTTGATTTCTAATAATTAATTTAGATGTTTTTAAAATTTAAATACGTTATTTAATTTATTAATGCATTATATCAGAAAATTTTGTCTTTAAAATTCACTTGTTTTCTCTAATAAAACTCTAATAGTACTTTAACGCAATTAAGTTTCAAGGTAACCAATAAGCTATCTTCCTGAGATAACGTGCAGCTATATTTTCAAGCTGCATTTTTTAAACTTTAGGTATATTCGCTGTATAACGCGCACCCCCTTATTTACGAAGAAACCTGAAATTTACGAATGCATTAAATTCTCTTACGTTTTTAAGTCATTTTTTTTTTTAGTCCCATGCTTTAAAAAAAATTAGTATAGTTCTACAACTACAATTCTTTAAGTTCATAAGGTGTGTCATTTCATTCTTATACTCGTATCTTTCCTTCTTTTTAAAGCTATCGTTTTTATACCCGGCGTACAACACGCTCTCTCAAATTTCGATCTAATTTTTTTGTATTAAAAGTGCGCGTTGTGCTCCTTATTTTACGGCATATATGTGTGTATGCGTTTGAATACGTGAGAATTAAACTGATGGTAATAAATCCGTGGTGGCGCAGATCCGGAGGACAGAAACCGCAGCCAAGTAACATAACTACTGGACAAAAGTGATCATTTCTGTCCGGAAGCTGTTACTGGCTTATGAAGATACCGCTACAAAAAAATTCTTCTAAATATAAATCGTTAAATTGTGGTAGTTCATACACATTGCTTAAAAAGATTTGTGATTTAAATTTGCCTTGCTAATGTATTTTTTTCAATAAGAACTTTCTTTCAATAACTGTTTATCGTTCTTATTTTGAGATAATAAAGAAATTTAAAGCCATCTTAATACTAAAATTATGTTAAAAGAACAGTGTTGAAACCAGAATAGGAATTAGTAGAAATTTATTCAAAATATATTCTGCGTCGGCTTATACTGGATTAACTAGGTTTTGTGTGTATGTTGTACCGTTCTATGACACAAATAGTTTTCATAAGCGTTCCACAGATGGCTTGCTAGTCACCCTTCGACATTCATAATGCTGGTATTGAAAAATATTTACTTATTTTTATCATCTAAAACATTTAATTTAAACGCATAAAATTAACAAATTAGCTGTCGGATCCAGTAGTGGTTTAAAAAATTTTTAAGAAAAATAAAAAGGAAAAAGAAAATGAATTTGAAAATTATACTGTTACAATACGTTTATGTTCACTAATGGCCAGAAAATTGCTATACCAAGAAGACGAAATACTACAGATGTGAAACTTAAGCGACAGGAAGAAGGTGCTGTGATATACAAATGATTAGCTTTTTAGAGCATTCAGACAAAGCAGGCGCTGGTATCGACACGTACAATGTGTTTAAATGAGGAAATTATTCAGCCCATTTCTCATACACAAATTGCATTTGTAAGTTGTGATGGCTCGTGTAAGAAGCAGAAATGCGTACCAGCACGTTTTTGACTTTGATAAAGGTCGAATTGTAGAGTATCGGGATTGAGGTTTATCGTATTGCAGTATTCCTGCTCTCGTCGGTCGAGATTCAGTAATTGTTAGCAGAATATGGAATCGATGGATTCACGACGGTAATATGGAACACCGGGCTGGATCTCAACGGCCCCCTATCAATAGCAACTGAGAAGACAAGCATGTTACCCACATGGCCTTAATGGATCATGCAGCCACGTCACGAGCCCCGAGTCAAGAATTGGGGGGTCGTTTGCAAAACAACAAGTGTCTGCAGGAACATATCGAGGACGTTTGCAGAAGTATGGACTCTCAGCTCGGAGATCATGGCTGCGGCGACAGGATCGTCTCTGATGCAGCTTCAAGAGTGATCAATGATGGTCTGGGCACACGAATGATGAAACGTCATCTTTTTATATGAATCCAGGTTCTGTTTGCAGCATCAAGATGGTCGCATCCCTGTTTGGCGGTATCGCGGAGAACGCACAATGGTAGCGTGCATTCGTCATCGTCATACTGGTCCATCACCTGGCGTGGTGGTATGGGGTGCAATTGGATACACGTGTCAGTCACCTCTTGTTTGCACTTTGAACAGTGCACTTTACATTTCTGGTGTGTTATGACCCTTGGCTCTACCCTTTATTCAAGCCCCGCGAAACCCTACGTTTTGGAAGGATAATGTGCAACGGCATGTTGCCGGTATTGTGCGGACTTTCTTTAATACAGAAAATTTTTGGCTGTTGCCCTGGCCTGAACGTTCACCAGATCTCTCGCCAATAGAAAATATCTGGTCCATGGCTGCCGAGCGACTAGCTCGTCATCGCACGCTAGTCACTACGGTTGATGAGCTGTGACATCGTGTTGAAGCTTCATGAGCATCTGTATTTGACAGTGCCATTCAATATCTGTTTGACTGAATACTCAGGCGTATAAGTGCTGTTAATACTGCCACAAGTGTTTGTTTTGGGTACTGATTTCTCGGGAGCTATGCAGTCAAATTTCTTGAAAATTTAATCATTTGTTACTTCTAGTGTTATACTTTTGTCCAGTAAATATTATTTTGTTATCCGCATTTCTTCCTGATGTAGCAATTTTAATGACCAGTAGTGTATATACAAACTAAAATATCTTTCTTTTTTTATATATATATTTCTGTCTTTTAAGGCAAAAAAACAAATGATTCTTAAAGATATGTAACTATACCTTTTAAAAAAGAATTTCTTTCACACTTAGCTATAACGTGTAACAATGCGACAGTCACGTTTTTTTTTACCCATCTAATTTCTTGTTCTTTTTAAATAAAAGGCTGGTCCAAATAAAGTAAAATGATGCAAATCTATTTTTTATAATTCTTCTACCTACTCATGATGTTCTTCATGCTAATTTACTGCTGTGTTCTTTATGTATGTTATTTACAACAAAAACTCCATATTTAAGAATGATTGGTACATTTAAATCATGTTGTATTCAACCTATCAAAATAAGTCGATTTTAAAATTGCGTGAATATTTCCACCTTCCAAGTGTTCTGAGTCCGTTTTTTTTCAGCGTACAAACCAAATAAAAAAAATCATCGTATAATTTTTTTTTCAGACTCATCCCCTGACCATTGGATACATTTAGTCAACAATCGACACATCAGGCTTGAAAGCAATGGATCTTTAACCATCGTCAACGTACAGAACGAAGATTCAGGATATTATGAGTGCCAAGTCAGCAATGGAATAGGCGAAGGCCTTAAAAAAACGGTTTCTGTCAGCATCAAAGGTAAGATGGTAGCCAATAGTAAGTTAGAAGAACACTTCATTCATCTGTGTAAATGTGAGAAACCCAACAGAAACCTCATTGATTCATCAAATCTGTTGTACGTGTGGTAACGTAACTCAAATTACTGAATTGAAATAACTTCTGAATCAAGTCTATTTTAAGCGAACAGGACTTTTTTTATCAGTTCTATAGGCGGAAAATATAATATTGCGATATTTTAAGGTATCAATACACACTTATAAAATGCAATAGAAAGTGAGAAAACCTTATAATGCATCCTTTGAATTTTTAGGTCTTCCGGACAGTGATTAAGTTCTGATTTCATTGATCCCAGAAAAAGCACCTTAATCGATTTGTGAAGTCTATTTTAAGCTCAGTAGAGATATTCGCTTAAATTCTTCCGGAAAAAGCCGCGTAGCAAAATTCTAATTTCCGTTCTTTGAAATGGTCGTATAATTCAGGAACCAAAATGAAAAGAAATGTTTGTTCAAGTGATAGTAATCTCTTTGTGATTGATTTATGAAATGGTAATCATATCTTGTCTCCTTTTTTTTTCTTCTATGCTACCGTTTTAGCTTGCATGTTGCTTTCCCTTTTTTTTTATGTGTAGATATTTTTTTATACTTAATTTGGTATCTTGTTCATCTTTTCCCCCTTGTGTTGTAATTCGCCTCAGTGAGGACCTCAATGTGTGAAAGTTGATTTGAGATGTATCATTTTACAATGACCTTCTGACCTCCGTCATGTGTAAGCATTTCAACTGCGACTTGGGGGACTTTTTACTATCTTTTTTATTTTGCTTTTCTTTTCTTTTTTCTTTACACAACCCAGAAAATTGTTATTTTGAAGGTTGCGCATACATGCGACGATGCAAATCGAAGGCGTTTTATTTTTACTACAAATGTTTTTGATCTTACAAGAGTACGTACTGCATACTTTCAGTGACTGAAAAATAAAATATAAGAATAAATTATCTTATCAAAATGATATTCACGGTGTTGTTTTTGACAATAATATTTCATTTTAATACTTTGCTTAGTTATACTTAAATAAGTAGCTATAAGTTCTGTACTTCAGTGCTGATAATATATCCCTCATTATATTATTAAGAATAACTAAGATATATAAATACTTCTCACAAATTCTGTTTTTAAGAACCAAGTATTCAGATTTATTACATTGTATTTGTTTTTGGAATTTGATATTAAGAGATTCATGGAATATTTGCAAAAGTTTTTAAGCTAATACCTTCTCATATGCAAAACAAAAACACAAAATACTCGTATATACAATATTTTTTGGACTTCTTGCATTTTAGACGAAATTTTTGGACACATTTCAATCTCTTTCACAGTCCTTTTAAACTTCGCTTTATCGTAATTTCTCTGGCAAATTTTCATAAATACATTCGCGTTTGAATTTATTTTTTAGAATATATATATGTAAAACTGATTGTGCTTTTCTCTGATCTTTACAAAACATTTAGACACATTTGTATAACAATTAAAACAAAGCGCAAATTAAAAACTAAGAATAAATGCATGCTTATGAAAGATTGAACGAAGTAATCAAGTTTGAAAGAAATATTCTAAATAATTTTTTAAAAAAGAAAGTTTTATATACTTGCTAAGAATATATTTATCGGAATAAATAATCTCTCAAAAATAATTAATCGAAAACATTATGTAATAATATGCACTCAAATCTCTTTTTTTTTAATGGTAGTATATTATAGGTGTAATATTACTTTTTTAAATATAACAAAATAACAATTTTATTGATACACAATTTCTGTATACATTGCACACAGTAAAATTCATTCATCCACTGTACATTAGGGAATATTTCCTTCGATAGGGATTTCTTAGGGAAAAGGAATTTAGTGAAGAAATAACGAATTTTATTTTCTTAAGTTGAATTATGGTATCTAAATGGCCATTTTTTTCTTTTGAATTACAAGGACTGCAAGCCAGATGTGCGGTAGCTTCAACCGCAACAATCTAAAATTATCATTCGTCATTAGCGGTTTCCTAACACGTATTTTAATTTCCTTTCAGTTGTAATAATACCTCATTTTTTATTAATAAAAACATTGATCGATTATTTTTGTATCAAACACAAATTTTCCATTTAGTAGATACCGCTCGTGCAATTACTTAAAAAAGAAAAAGCTGCGAGTTAAATAAAAGTAGTTTTGAAAAATGTTACTCAGAGGAGAAAAGAGTGTTAGTTATCACAAAATAATTTTGTTTCTGTGTTCTCTTCCTATCTTTTGTTTGAAATGATGTAATAATATGATAAGAAATTATCAGAAAGAACAAAGATTATCTGTAACGTCATATAACATGTTTCTTTGAAAAAGAATGTAAAATAATTTGACAAACAAAAACTTATACCTTTTTAATTGTGTATTAAAACAATTTACTCGATATAACACGAATTGTATGCATTATGTTACACAGTTATGTGGAGGAATTGAGAATGAGTATATTTGCAAGCTGTATTTTGTAAAGTATGTAACAAACTCGACATCTATTCACAACACCTGATTGTATATTTCTTTGCATTTGGTTTTTTTTTAAATGTTATTACGATATTTTTTATCGTATTTGAAAAATGATTTCATGGAAAATTCGCAAATCGATAACTGCTTTTTTCAAATTAATTACTATTACATACATTTACTGTTACGAAATCCTCTAATACTTATACTTGAAACTTTATTTAATAGCCTATATTTGTGCTTTTTTTTCTTTTTTATGTACTATTTCTCAATTTTATCTATGTAAAAACAATTGCAAAAATACTGCCACTTCCATTCATTTGTATATATATATATTACACATTTATTTACATTACAAAGATATCAACAAGAAGCTAATTTTGAGACAGATAAAATTATTTGTTTATCTTATACATGACCAAATTTTAATAGGATAAAACACAATTAATTTGTTGTTTATTTTTAGTAAGATTACCTATTTAAGTTGGTGTTTTCATTTTTTGAGTTTTACGTTTGTTAAATTCTTTTCCCGTGGTTCAACAGAATTATGTTTTAATAAATCATGATTTCACTTCACATTTTACAATATTTAAAGCATGGAAAATACATCTCTTTCTGTACATTTTAGTACAACCTGAACGTAAGTGGGAGAAAAAAATTATTCGTAGAAAAACCTGCGCTTCTCGTTCGCGCGCAAAGGGATTTCCACGACTCGATACAGGGAATTTCTCGTGCCACCTCTAGCAGCCTGTTTCTCGGCATAACCACAGCAATCGAAATGTAGAAGCCGGCCATGAAACTGCCTCTCCTGTCACACTCAAGAAAAAGGTTTTAATCTAGACTGAGACATTAAAAAACATTTCACAATTATACATAGTCTTGCTACACAATTACTTAAGGAAGTGCACTATGAATGAGGAATTCTTACGATAAATCCGTTCGCATTATTATTTTTTTTCTTGCGAAACTAAAGGATACGAAAAGGGATACTGAGGATTCAACGTCAGTGCAAAAATAGTGATCATCAATGTGAAAGTGCCGTAATGTGGTTGTATACTTAATTTTCGGAACAAAATACATCATCAGCGGCATATTATCATGTGGATCTTTCTATTCCTTTCGATGTTTTGGAGTACAGTTACGAGAAATGGAGTCGTCGAAGCTCAAGGTAAGAATAATTTTTTTATTCTTATAATTAATTAAAATATTATAAAGTTTGTTTTATGTATTAAAATTAGTTTAATGCTGTATATGTATTTATATTCTAAAGGTTTTTCTATGAAAATATAGCCTGTCTGTTTTCATATTTGTATTCGAGAACCTATATAATCGCTTAATTTGTATGAAAAACATTCGTAATTATATATTATATTTATAGCTAAAAACGCTTACGAAAAGAAGATTCCGTTATATTTTTAAAAATATATTTCAGCTACAGAAATGAATGTTTTTCGTATTTTATCATAATCTATCATTCGATTTTGATTTATTTAGTCCTGTGATAAGACACCGTCCCATAAAAATATTTGCTATTTTAAATGCATTGTTTAAAATGTATAGCTTTCAAGCCAGCAATTTTGTTTAGAATACTGTTATAATATCTGGCTAAAGTTCAAAGTGCTCGATATGATTACAATGTTTAAAATGAATGAATTCAAAATTATTGAAAAGAGTATAATTAAAAAAGTGTTTTTGTAATAAAAGGTAATTCGATTGTTCGAAACATTTTGCTTTTAATAATTTTTTAAGATCTGAAAAACGTTCTTTTTAAAAAAAAATCTTGTAAAAAATGCTAAAAATTAATGCTTGTTTCCGAATTTACACAAACGATTTAAAGTCTAGAATATAAACGGATTTAAAACGTTTAGAACAAAAAAGATTGCAAATTATAAAAAAAAAGAATCTGTGTTTAAATAATCATTTTTCAAAACAACAGTTGATACATCGAATATTTAAGAAATTATTGAAAGCATATATTACACCTTACTGGCTACATTTTTCAGTTCCTTTCCCAATTTTCTCAAAAAGGGATTATCTTTTCATTATTCACTAAAGTTATCAAAATTATCAAATATATATATTAAATACTCAAAGAAAAAATGTCTGTACCTCATCTATTTCACGCTTAGAAAGGAATTCATTTATTAATAAAGCAATTTCCAAAAAATCGAAGGTCTCGAGCGCTGTAAAAATAAAACTGTTTATTATATTACCCTTATGTCGTAATTGAATATATTAAATAAATACAAATATAGAATACATTAGAATGCTAATTGCTCTTCTGGCAATGTTTAAAGAGACATAGTTTACATTTTTCTATTTAGTAAATGTCCTCCCCCATCTTCGAGAATTTATTTTTAATTTTAAACTGTTATATTATTAAATTTTAATAGAAGATATAAATAATTAAGTGAAAAAAGTGGCGTATATCACATCACTTGTTTACGTTATTTGAATTAGTAATTCACTACGAAAAATGCTAATAAGTTCACTACGTTTATAATGTGTTTCTTAAACAATATTAAAAGTAATTTTTCATTCAAGTATAATCAATTCAAGTTACAAAAAGCATATCGAAAACCTTTTTTTTTAAATTGTACTTCGGCATTTTTTTTTTTTTTTTTGCATAATAAACACAGAAGTTAACTATTTTTATCCATTCTTTTTTTGGTTGATTTAAAGATAATTTACTAAAAAGGCAAAGTCTTCCTTATTGCATATTAAGATATTCAAACAAATTAATAAATCCTCAGATGTTGCAAATTGTTATGTTTTTTTTTTTACTTCGTAAAATTAAAAATAAAATACGCACTAATATTTAAAATATCGGTAAGATGTGATTTCGTCACCTTTTAATTACTAAAAATCTACATAACATAGTTTTAACACTAGCGAAAAATCTAAATTTAGACCTTTCTCTTCTAAAAGTACGTATTTTTTAAGTAATTCTGTTATTTCGAAATGATGAACAACTAGAATTTCCATTATTCACTTAAGCTTTGGCATTTTCTGCTTTCTTTTAAAAATAACGATTGTTTTAATGATGGAACACTTCCATTACGGTAAAAACTAATCAAATACATGAGAATATTGTTAAAAAGTATTAAAAAAATTAATTTTTTTTATGTTTACTGAGGGAATAACTTGCATTTTAAAATATTTAAATTTAAATTCATGCAACTAATGCTATAGAATTTAGTTCCATGCTTAATGTTTTGTGAATTAAAAGAAATGAAAACAACTGGATATGTTAAAGTAAGAAAGATGCTAAGATGTTAAACACACATTCAACTGTTTTAGAGAAAAATAAGAAAAAGTTGTTTTGACGACACGTGACCTTTTGCGATAATACTTGCTGATGCATACCAAAATCAAATTATCTGAAATGCTTATTGATTTTTATCTCGTATTGCAGCATACACATATTTGTCACTAACTGAAAAAGATTACGGTTAGTTTACCTTTTTGGGGAATGATTATTCTATTGTTAATAGGTATCGATTCATTTTTTAAAAAACCTCTTTGTGAAAATTTTAGTACGTTAAAAATAATAATTATTTAGGCCGATTTATTCGAAACACAGGATTATTAATTTAGAACTATTCGTATAAATATACTGTGTTATTCTATATATTATGTAAGATTATTAATGAAGTACTTATTTTATCAAAAAAAAAAAAAAAAAAACTAACACATTTCGTTTATTCTATAAAACATGCAACTGGTTTAATTTTTTTCAAATATTATGCCCTTCTAAGACTTTTTAAAATCAATATAGGCAGTATTTTTTTATTTTAAATAGATGACTAGTGAAGCATTTCTGGACTGCAAAATCGGCTTAGAATTAGTTTTCCTTTACGGGAGCGCACAAGTTCTTACATGTTCAGCTTTACAGGTGCTGAAAAGTTTCTCGATCTTGTATTTTTCATGTTGTCGCTTTCTTTGTATACTTTTCTTTTGCTAATAGTTTCTGTAGTTCGAGACTCTTTTTACTTCTGAAATGCCGACTTTGAAGAAAAGGACTTGCTTTGTGCATCCATTATTTCTTAGTTAGAATGAGTTAGTAGAGTTTCCAGTTTTATGGACTTGTGAAAACAGAGTGTTGAACTCTTTTGTGCCAACTTCTCAATGACAGATACAGTTAACACGTCCCCCAGCGGCTAATCTTTTAAGACTGCCACGCCCTTCTTTTTGTTCATGTTGGTACCTGTCGAAACATAGTCTTTTCTGCTCTTTTCACGAAAATCAGCTGTTCCTCCCATCTTGCTTGCACCATTTGGGAACCCCATCGGGGGGAAGGGTCATCAAATTTCTTTTCCCTCTTTTCCTTCCCCTAAGACGGGAGTCATGCTTTTGAGAACAGCTTCCTTTTGTTGACAGTGAACTTCCTGGAACTACCATCTTTCCATAGAGATTAAAGGTCATATGTGCGGCAACTCAGCTGTTATACATAATGTTTACAAGTCTTATGTATTATATTTTAGAGACTTTGTACGGAGGCATTTTATGCATCTTATATAAAAAGAGAATCATGTAGCTCAATTAATAATCAATTAAAAAAATATTTGCAAGATACAAAAAGACTTTTAATAATATTTCCAATATATTTAAATAAAAAGAGCTTCAATTACCTGGAAAGTATTTCTTATTCGAAGACCTAAAGTAAAGTTTCTAAAGTCAATTAAATAACATTTCTAAAATCAAAGTGCAAAATAATATTTATAATGTTTACAAACAAAATAACATTTCTAATGTCAGCCGGCGTATAACGCGCACTTTCAACACAAAAAGTTAGATCAAAAGTTACGGGTGCGCGTTATACGCCGGGTATAAAAATAAAAACTTATTAAAAAAAAAAAAAAAAAAAAAAAAAAAAAAGAGAGAGAGCCAAGCATAAAAAAAAAATTAGACTTCTGTTTTAATAGAAATACTGTTTATTAAAAAGAAATGACATACCATATGAACTTCAATTGTTGTGGTTCGAGAAGTATACTATTCTTTTTTTTTTCAAAAAGCTGATATATCTCGAATTGACTTCGAAACGTAACAGCATTGCATACGTACATTTCAGGTTTTTTCTTAAAAGGAGAGGTGCGCGTTATATGGCGAATGTACCTAAAAATTAAAAAATGCAGCTTAAAAATATAAGGGCGTGTTTTTGCCGGATTTTACGGTACTCATAATGCCAACAATTGCATCCCCATAAATATAATGCTAACACGTAAAGTGTTATTTTGAACTCAATAATTCGAAATAAAATTCTTAGTTTTTTATAACGTTTATATAAAAACAACATTAACATGCAAAATTAAAATAAAATTCTTATGTTTACATAAATATCGAAAACATAGTATTAGAATGCAGAACAATATTTCTATTTCAACATTCAAAAGCTAAATAAATTTTACGTCATTTATATACTTTTAAGGGGAAGAATCTTGTCCAATACTATATAAAGAATTATACAATAAAGATCTCGTTTTCAAAAAATAATAGCTATTAAATCAGCATTTGATTATAATTTTTTACTAAAAAAATTGTATTGTTATATTTAGTCAAACATATTAATAACGTCAATACGTTTCTTATTTGCAATTGGAAATTTTTGTAATATTTAAAATTATAATCATTCCGACATTGGAATCGTCAATACAGCCATTGTTTTGATTTATTGAATTTTATGTTTTGACCTTTGGCAATTAAGTGGCCGCACGTGTCTGCTCTACTTATTATTCCATGGTAAACGTTCGATAAATTAACCATATTTATTGAAAAAGGGGCATTATATACAGTACAGTTCCATAATTATATCGGGATTTATTTTATACTCAGTGACCATTTTTTTTTATCAAAAAAATTTAAGTAACCAAACATTTAATTCACTTAGCAATGCGTATAGTTACAAAATTACGTTATAAAATTCCTTCCTATTGTGCTTGTGGAAAATCGTTCCATTGTTTTCATTATAAAAAAAGAATTGATAGTTACTACTCATGAATATATATAAAGGATTAGAGTAAAATAATCTGGAAATATTCTTAAACAAAAGCTTACGAGTACATGAGCATAAATATTTCATACCATGCAGATAATACGCATAATTTGGCAAATTCGGTCAAAGTATTTTATGTTGACTTATTTTACATTTTCTGATTAGAAGACAATGACTTCTTGATTAAAAAAATAATTTGTACGTAAATACAAAATCTTTCTATTTTTGATTTTTGTCATTTTCCAAAAAGTTCCATGTAATTTTTTTTTTATGTAATTAAGGTGTTTCAGATGAATTATATATAACCGGCCCCTTCGTACTTTGTTTTCTCTGTGAGCAGTATATTTTAACATTCTAATAATTTCTGTTGCAATCAGTCAATTTCTTTCTATACAAAACATGTTTTATCTCATATGCATTTGCATTTAAAATTTATGCAATGTAGCATAATCAATAATACAATAACGACTGGCTAACAATTAATTTAACATTATAAAAAATATTGCTAATTATTGTATGCTTTCAAATTTTAAAAACACTCCTTGCAGGAAATATATATTTGATTGGCAAGAAAGTAATTTTTAGTGTAAAATTATTTTTCTCTAAAAATAAGCTTTAGCTAGTCAAATATCTTCCATTCTGTTTGATTACTTGCCGTTTTTCAGGCAACTTCCGAGCACATAGGTAAAAAGTAAACCAAGTACGATTTGAGTTCATCATTATTACTAAAATTTTTACCATTTAAAAAGTTTCGTAAACTTTGATATAAATGATAACCCGATAGTGTAAGATCGGTGATGAAAAAGGGATCATCTTTAATAGCATAATTGAAAAAAAAGTCATGGTCCAAACTTTATGCATCTTATTTAGCTATATTTAGCATGACATAAGAAATTATTAGAACTTTGTTGGGAAATGATGTCGCATCTTCCATATAGCCCCAATCTTGCACCATCTAATTATCATTTATTTTGAATTTTACAAAACTTTTTAAATGGTGAAAATTGAAATAATGACGATCATCTCAAGTCAAACTTGATCGATTTTTTTGCTGAAGGGGAGTGGATTCATGAAATTATCAGAACAATGGCAACAGGTAATTAAACAGGATAGAAGATATTTGACAGCTTAAAATTAATTTTTTGTGCAGAAAAATTTCATATTAAAAAACCGAAATTACTTTCTTGCCAGCTCAATAGATATATGCTTTATAACAACGGTATGCCTGTAATTTACCTTCCTCCCCCTTTTAAATGAAAGTACATTCCTCCCTGGTATTTGCAAATATTCACTAATTTTAAGCAATGCTTTTAAAAACATTTAAATGATTGTTTGGGGCTTACGTACTTCCTGAACTTCGGACCCTTCCCTACACCCACGTATACATGTTTGCGTATTATCCTGTATTAACTATGTAGTAATTTTGAATTTGAGGAAGTATTTCCGATTTGAGAAAAATTCGTCTTCATCAGAAGAAATGAAATTAGCTTCTGTAAAAAGGATTAATTAAAACGTTTTGCATGATGTATTCAACCTAGTACAAAGAATATGTTTGATTATTTGAAAGTTTTTCAGTGGATCAGTTACTGTTGAACAAGAAATTTCGTTAATTACTTGAAGATTAATCCATTGTTTGAATACTGAAAAGCATCCTAACACATCAGCTAGACCATCAGGTTTATTATTTTTCGTATTTCTATTCCTAGAATTCCTTCCTATATCTAAATCAAACAATCCCGTGAAACAAACAATAAGTTGTCCAACAAGTTTAACCTTGCTTTATTAGAAATCTTAGTTTCAAAACTGAACAAGCGGAACAAGTTCTAATGATATGTTTTTTTGTTATCAATTATACTATCGGAATAATATCGTGTTATTAAATGACGCAATGTTAAGTATTATCTTTTCTTTTCCGACGATGTAAACATATATAAATTTGTTGTCGTTAAAGTTTATGTTAAAAGTAGAATTTTATTTATGTTACTTGCAACAATAGTTGGATTTGTTTGAAAAATATATTTCATTCCAAATGATCAGTTAAATCTACATTTAGTTGTTCATTTTTCTGTTCTTACAATTTTCTGAAAATTATTATCAGATTTATATATTATTCAATTTTTGCAACAAATTATCGTTGTGTTGTTGCTACAAAATAAAGCAATAAGTATGATCCTAGCTCTGATCTTTGATCAATTGAAAAGATTGACATTTGAATTGTCATTCATTCTCTTGGTTTCCATTCCATTTATGAGTCAGATTCCATTGCGTTCTTTATTAATATGCAGTAGATCCCGCTGACCCATACAATGGTCTTCAATGAAAATGAGCATAGAATCTGCTGCATATTTCCTCCATCCATAGCTTTTTTGCTGCTTTATTAACTAAATATTATGGCATTTTGTTAAAAAAAAAGTGGGAATAATTCTTAAATATTTGATTTAAGAAAATTTCCCTACCGACTTCCCCAAATTTCAAAATTTTCCATCATCCTTTTATGTTATAGTGTATATAATTAGGATAAGAACGAGTACTTCTCATGAGCATAAAGTTCTTAAAAAAACATAAAAAGATACATGTTCTCTTCTTTTAAAAGGTAGGAAATGCATTTAATCATACGATTACTTTTTCATTAAAATGGGGAAAAAATAAATTGCGCATTCTATCACTTTAAAAATGCATGGATAATAATGAATAACAAAAAATGTACTGAAATTAGCTTTAGATGAGTTCTTAAAACTAAATTTGAAAAACTATTTTCCCCAAAATGTCACGTTTTTCCTCTGTTATAACTTCAACTAAATAGAAAAAAAAATAGTTTTGATTTTTAAGCTCTGATAAAATAAACTGATTAACTTAAAGTCAACAGTTTTTTTTAAGTAATATTAAATCAACTACAATATTATTGTTATAAAATATGTGACCTATTTTTTTGGCTAGATAGAGTAATTATATGGGCAATGGATCTAAATGTCAGATGGATCTTAACTACACATTTTCGTTAAAATTTTTATTGAAGTATAAAATACTGATTACGAATGCATTTTTACGTCTGTGAGAGAATACTTTACTTTTGTGATAAGTTTATCCTTCATATTTAAATTACATTCGGTTTCAACGGATATATTTTTAATTGAAAAAACCATAGAATCCATAGAAATAAAGCTTTACATTTTTAATTAGCTATTAGGAAGGAAGGTAAATTATACTTAATAAAAAAAAAACATAACAAATATATTTCATGCATTCAACAGAATCAGAATTCCAGGCATTTTTAAAAAATTTACTATTACTTGTTGATTCAGCCAACATATGCACAAACTATGGTATGCAACTTTAGTTTTATATTTATTTCTAGATTGATTTCAAATGAAGTATTTTCAATTATTAAAAACAAATGTATTTGTTTTTGTTTCAGGTGCGCCAAGGATACAGCCATTTCTCTTTTCGAAAAATGTGACGTTCGGTCAAACAATTAAAACGTTTTGTAGTGCTGTTGGAAGAGAACCGTTATCTTTTCAATGGCACAAAGATGGATTACCGATTTACAATGCGCAAAACGTTATTAAAATAGTGAATCATGATGATTTTAGTGTGCTCTCGTTAACTTCTGTGGATTACAACAGTCCCGGGAATTACACATGCAGCGTTAAAAATACAGAAGGTTCTGCCACTTACAGTACCGAGCTTGTTATACACGGTGAGTTTGTCTTTTTTTTAAAAGAAATTTCTTTTTGTAGTTTCTTAATGTGTGTCCTTATTATGTATTGTATATAGACGTATATTGTAAACATAACTTTAAGAAATGAGCGTCCTAATTTAAAAGGTGTTTAAAATGTAGAGCTATCGATTATTTTTTACTGTCATTGAGATGTTTTGGTGTTTACATAAAATGTTCTGTGAAAAAGTCTAATTTTTTTTCTAGTTTTAAATGTTTTAGCATGTTATATATCTTTATGTTCAATTATTTAATTCCTATTATTATGCGAACCATATTTATTAATGGTTTTAGATTATACAAATGTAGAATAACGAAGGTCACAAAAAGTAGAATAAGTAAGAAGGTAAAAAAACTTAATTTTCCGAAGAAAATCTATAAAATATGAAAAGTTTTGAAAATCTTGGAAATTAATTATGTCATTAACAATAATGATAGTCAGAAACAAATTTATATATTAAAATAAAATAGGTTTAGTTTTGATAAGACTATAATCAAAAGCGTGATGTGAAATCTGAAAAAGAAAATAATTAACTATATGAACATTAGTTTATTACTATCTAGAGCAGTTGAACCAAACCAAAATTTTGTTTAATTACCGAGAAAGATAAAACTGACTTAGTGTTTCTATCGAATTATTATCAAAAGTGCAAAAGGTGAACTTTAAACACAAACCGTGTTGCTAAAACTAAAATTAAAGTGTTGAAAGAATAAAAAAATTTTTTTTCGAAAATAAAGATATACTAATCTTTAAAAAACATCATGATTAATTATTTGTTGCATTCAGAGTTAGACATGATGACGTCATATCACCAGAGCTCTATATAAAGAACCGTTTCAAAAATAAATTTTTAAAAATCTAAAGCGAATTTTGAAAACACCTCTTCGAGTGCAAATCGTCTTGACCCAGTCTCAGCATATCAAATTTTTGTTATATTTTGATGTAACACACTCACGCAAACTCCTTCTTTTATTGAAATACATTGATTTCTAGAGTCTAATTTTGTTTTACTGCGTATTATTTTATTTTTCTTAATATTATAAGAAATAAGATGTTTTTGCAAAATAATATCCTTCATAACACACAATATCTCTTACGAAAAAAATCTCTACTATTTGATCTCCCTCACATATTTTCTTTCTGAGTCATAAGACTTAAAATATTTCCCTGTCATATCATTCTTGTAGCCTTACAATAAGGACAATGATTGCCCTGGTCTTTTCAAAATAATAAAGCAGGAGATTGAATCAATAGAGTATGGTATCCTCCCCCGTTCGCTTTTTTTCTTTTTCTTTTTTTTTCAAGCCAGGAGCTTTACAAATGGTTTCCCTGAAAGTACCTCTCTTTCACTCTTTCTCTCCTAGATTTTTTATAAACAGAAAAACTGAATCAGTGTTTTTGAATTTTTATTTTTATTTTTTAAAGAGTGTAAATGATTTGAGCAACGTGAAACTATGAGTCACTTCGTAATGGGAAAGGAATTTTATCCCTGAGTAAATGTGTTATTTTTAATACTTATTTCTGTTATGAAACTTCCTGTATTTATTATATATTATATGGAACTGATCTTTAATTTCATTAATTGTTACGTGCTTATTATTTCATATAGACAAACGCATATTTATATAAATATAATACATTTAGGTAATTGATCAAAAGCAATACTAAATTATACTTATATTAGGGGAAAATTTGAGGTAATATTGTGAGATAGAATATTATGTATTAGATAAAACTATATAGAATATTAACAAAATAAATTATATCATGGTTCCTTCCAGAAATCAAGTCTTAGTTAATCTATATTATTATTCGTAGTTTTACTAATTGTCAGCAATAAAAGTGATAAAGTATTATTATAATTACGACTAGTATATACTAGTTAAAAGTTGTAGTTAAATTAATATTGTATACTATATCGATATTTTATTCCAAAAAAATTCTAATTCTTTAGTTTCAAACGCTTTGTAACATCTTAAACATAGATAATTATAATATGTATTGTTAATATGTTTCCACTTCTCTCTTTTGTGTTTTGTTTCGTTAAATTTTCGTTTATTGATGTAGAGGGCGAATTTGAAGAGTGTAGATCCGACTCAGATGTCATTCTCTTTACTTGATCTGGTTCAAAATTACTCGTATTTTTAATAAACAATATATCAGTCGTGAAGATTTGAAATATTCTTTATAATCTTATATCTTGGAATATAATGACCAGATTTTAGATTTTATTTGTTGAAACGATTCCGTTATTATTATTCAAAATATTTCTGATCAAATCTATCTCTAAATTAAATCTTAGAATAAATTGCGCTAAGACTTCAAATGATATTTTAAAAGTTCTGAGAATATTTATGAATGGGTCTGTATTTATAAAAAAGTAAATAAAAATTAGTTTCGGAAAAGTTGACCTTTCTAACATGTCGGTTCTCTATCTCTCACTCTCTTTTATCGGATATATTTCCACTGTAAAAGTCAAGAACACATACTCAAGTTTGTAATTTTTCTTGTAAAAACGTTTGAAAACTTTTTAAAGTTAAGTTGAAATAACTAAAAGCGTTCCCCTTAAAATTTCCAAATCCCTCTCGTATATAAAACAATTCCCATCCAGAGATTTAGCAAGCTTTTTTTTGTTCCAAAGTGAACGCTTAATTTGCTGGAGAAATCCGCTTCTCCTCTAACGGAGTCTCTGCTCTTGCGTAGTAATGATGCGTCTCCGTTATTTCCTGGCCTCCACATGGATCGAGAACCGTAGTAAAATGCTATCATAAGAGAGCGTAGTCACGGACTGGGGAAAAGATGCGGCCGAGAAGAGACGAAGGGTTGCCACACGATCGTTAGGTGTTGATGCTAGCTCTTACACTTTCGCCAAGCACGTAGATTTGGCGATACTTTCTTAGCCTGTAGTTGTTGCTTGTTTTGATACTGAAGGATGATCATGTATTTCTAAATTGTATTTCTTTCTTTCTACTACAATAAACTCCGAGAACAAATACATTAGGTTTGCCTAAAATATAAAGAATAATTCATTAGGAAATCATATATGTACTCAATTAATATTTAAACAAATTATGTACTTATTCAAAGTGTTCAACGATTGAAAACATTTATATTTTTGAAACTGGACTTTTATTTCAAATTTGTGAACGTATTTTTATGATTCAAGTTAACTTGGAAATTCTTTTTCAAAGTGTAATGTATAGCAAATTTGAAGAAAATTAATTGACAGGATGTTTTCATTAATATTTTTTTTAAGTCCAAAAGAAGAAATAGCGGATTTATTTTTATATTCTTCAAATACAAATTACATGTTTTAAATATTTTAAATTTGTTGGAAATGTTTTGGTAACTTTACACAGAGATAAATTTTGCTGGATCGTGCTTTTGTGTTCTCCTTTTGAATTTATATTCTTCTCATGTTCTTGTGCTAATATTTTAATCATTACTAGAGGTAAAGTAATTATTTATTTGTAACATATCAAGTAACTATAGTCCAAATTAATTCGTAAATTAGTTAAATATTTCATTAAAATTTTAATTTAAATATCTTTTAAAATATACAAGGTAAAATAAGAGATAAATTACATGAAATTTCTTACGTTTAAATGACTTATATTTCGTGTTCTTCGAACTACAAACTTTTTTTGCAAAATACAGAACACACAATCGGACATTTAAAATTCTAAAAGTTGTTATTCAAAGCTGAATTTAAAGACAGATTTATTCTTTGGTACGCTAATACATATGCTGCTCAAATAACACAATCCAGAAGTATTTTTCTTAAACTACTAATTAAATTCCACCAAACTTGAAAACAAATTGTTTTGTAAATCTCTTATTTATTCTATTGAGTGCTATATAAGTTCTGGAGTATTTTAATTATATTAATAAAATAATAACAATATTAAAAATTGATATAATGCGGATTTTGTTAAATTATGAGTCTATATATACTTAAAATAAATTGATTTCAGCTTTCAATGAAAAACTATCATATTTTTTTCGTTATTTTAACAGTTTACAGCATATGATTCTTAATGAAATATGTATTAAAAATAGAGTTCATGCATATATTATTGCAACTTACTCTTTACTCTTAAATTTTATTCTAAAGCCAGTCGTCACCTCACACAATCGTAGTACTTTTTACAGTGGTTATATTTCTGATTTATAATAAAGTAGTTATTTTCTATTTTAAATGTAACAATAAAAATAGGAAACCAATATAAGCACCTGATGCTATTCTCCATTTTTAACTAGGAATCTCTCGTACGTTTCGTATGCTGTTAAAAAAGAGTGCTTCTAATCAAACATTTTTTCATCTAACGTTTAATTTCAACCACATGGTGTTAATTTTTTTTTCTTTTTTTGGCTTCATCAAATACTTAATTTTAAAAAAATATGCATCATACCGTTATTTTCAGAACGGAAATAAAGGCAAAAATTAAAATTGTGGGAATAAGCTAAAAAAACATATTGTATATGTAGTTGAAAACTGAATTCAAAATATGTTTCTATATATTGAAGATTTGAAAGTTATTCCCTTAAAAATAACTTTAGTCACATTTGTCACTATCCTGTTCTTAGGAAAATTTGTAATGGTAGTTACAAATTTTAATGATATTATTAAACATAATTGTAATTTTTAAAATGGAGCTGCTGATAAAAATAATGCCTGTATCAATAATTTTTTGACTATAATTTTAGATTTTGTAGAATTAGATTTTACAAAATATATTTTAAATTTCATTCAATTCTTTTTTAATTATATGCTTTGTAAAATTTGATGAAATATTAATTGTTAAAAGTTGTAGAGTAAAAGTATAGTCTATAACTTTCATCATATGCTTAAATAGATAATAACCCTTTTGCTTATTTCCCCACGTAATGATTTTCAGAATTTATTGTAAATTTCGTGACCCGTTTTTTCTTAACTTTCATTGTTTTAAAGTCACGATAAATATTAATGCTGTTACTCAATTACATTAAAACATTTGCCAAAAAAGACATAAATATTTTAAAATACGAACCTAATTATTTTTATTGCGTGTCTTATATATATTATCTGTTTATAAATCTTCCAAAACTGCAAATTCATTGGTTATAAAAAAGATATAAAACATATCTAAGTTATTCACAGTTCTTATATTGAGGAACTTTGTGTTGCCCGATCATCAAAAATAATGATTTTGCTTAAAGCTAGTTACTGAGGATATTTTCTGTTGCAAAGAATATTTTCAAATAACTTTTAGATTCATTGAAATGCCAAACGTTAAGGAATCTTTTTTTTTCATAGTATTTTGTATTTATTTCGCTAAGCTGTTTAATCACTTTTTAGGTGAACTAGAAAAAAAGATTAATTATTTTTGACTGTAACGGTTTCAAATTTAAGTTAATTAAACAATTGTAAAATTTTAGTTATTTCTCAAAAGAAAAATTCTAAACATTTGGAAAGTCACATGCTAATAATTTCAAATAATATTGCCAAGAATAAGATAAACAAGAAATATTGGTAAACCTCCTCAGATTTGATCCACTTCATCCTCCGGAAGATTTTGGCAGAATGCCAAAACTGAAATCACGTGACTTCGTTCAATGATGTCATCGAGACGAAAGATATTACATTGTCGCATTTTTCTGAAGCCCTCCCACCGTCCCCAGTCACCCTCGTTGTAGATTGTTGTCGTGAAGTTTAATTTTTTTAAGTTTTTTAACCGTATCAACACATTTGTTTTCGTTTACAATGCAACTTAAGCTCCGTTTTTTGTATCAATGTAAACATTATCAAACACCCTTGAGCTAATTCAACGATAAACACTTGCTATTTTATTTCTTATACAATCAATTTTAGAAGGGTGCGGTTACAAAAAGAAAATTATGATCTCGTGTGTAACACTAATGTTTTACAACCCAGTTTCATAATTGATAGAATTAAACGTTTAAATTGCGACAATAATTTTTCAAGTAATTTAAAGATGTCATTCATCACTACTCCGAAAAAATATTTTTGAATTCCATTTTTGTACCCACTGAATATCTAGATATATTTTTTTTTTCAGGATTACTTTGAAATGTAAAATCGCATATTTAATATAAATACTTTTTAATATAATACCCTTTTCCTATTTTTTAATGATAATGATAGAACTAATCATAGCTAGAATTTTAGAGGCAAATTAAAAAAAAAATTTTTTTTTTCGAGAAATAGAATGAGTTGTAAGACACACTTTGTGTTTCAGATAGAAAAGAAAAAAATTTTTAAATTAATTTTACATTATTTGATCGATAAATTATGAAATCTTTTCAACCAATTAGAGAATATTTAATGTTGATCATAAAGCATGAGAAGAAAAAAAAAAAACTAGCTATCGCTAAATAGTTTTTAAATATCAGTGATTTAAAACACTTGCAAGAAAAAATTCTTGGGACTATATAGACTATTGCGCAATGTAAAAAACAAATATTCTTAAAATTTAGTTAATTGTGTTTCTTCATTTTGCCTTCTAAATACTTGGACTTATATGATGTCCTTACTGTTAAAAATTTAAAGTGAATTACTTTTCTGTAAGATAAAAAAACAAACTTAGAATTCCACAAATAATGCGCTACGTTGTTAAAGATTACACAGATATTTGGGCTCTTATATTTTTGCATTAAAATTGGTTAAATCCATGCATAGAATATAAATTGCATTTATTTTTTATAATAATTTTGGGTTGAATGAGTTGTCATTTCACAGTATTGGTTATATAAAACAATACAACGAAATAAATCACAATTTGATATTTTGTTGGTTGACAATTTTTATTGTATTAAAATATTACACTTAAATGAAATATTTATAGCTAATAAAAGTAATAAATAAATAAGTTAATATATTGTGTGTCTGTATTAGATACTTATCAGCCAAACAATATTATTAATATATTCTTTAATGTTTATTTAAACTGAGAAAGAATCGGGCTAAATATTCAAGAGGATTTATTTCGCTTACATTTTTAGATATTTTTATATAACATTTTCTGCTTTTATTATTTATCCTGTTTTAATGACAAATATAAATTGTTATTGTGATTTACTAATCAATATTGAGTTTTTCAAATATATTTTTCACATATTTTCCTGATATTTGTTATTTAAATTTAGTTCTATATTTTGGGTTTGTTAGGATACCATAATTACTGAATACATGAAATTATAATTGGTTAAAATTAACTTCATCATAAAGATAACAACATTTTTATCTGGTGGCAATTATTTTGTAATATTGTATCATGGTAAGTTATATGAAGTATTGTAATATTTTTTTAACGATGATAGTTAATAATAATAATTTTTTTTCATTCGTAACAGAGCTTTGAGAAAGTAAAATAATTTTGTTTATAACTATTTTATTATGAGGCAGGATTTTCTTGCTGTATCTTCCAATATATAATTATGTATGTGCTATTAATATAATATTTCTTAACTATTTAATTTGTATTTAAGTAATTCAAGAAATTAAATAATTATTATGATGAGGTATAAAAAAATTGCTAAGGGTTTTATTTATTTATTAATTCTAACTTAAAAAATTTTAATCGTATATTATATAAACTCTCACTTTATCATTATTGCGGAAAATATTAATCACAAGAAGTAGAATATTCTTTTCATGTCGATAGAGAAGACATGTTAACGATAGTTAAGAAACAAATTTTGAAATGATCTCCAAAATGAATGGCTGACTAAACGTTAGATGAAACCATTTTCTTTTTTTATTCAATTGTGAAGTATTATTGTATGACAAGGATGATATTGACAAGGATGTGTTTTTGTAACTTGGTATTTGGAATACGTTTTATTTGTGTGAGAAAGAAGACCTACTCTCACTCTTCCGTTCTACTTTATCTCAAACTTGACATTATGCATTCAATTTTCTATTTTGGGGATTGTCCTAAAATATAAACAAATATAATTAGACTTAATTAAGAAATTAAGACTTAATTAAATTAAACTTACATATAATTACACTTAAGTAAGAATAAAATTAAAACTTACATATGATTACTAGATTTTAAATAGCCAGGAAATTTCTGTCGTGAATTCTATAATTAGTGGAGAAAAAACTAGTGGACATACAATGGATATTTCGCAGAATAAAGATAGTGACACGTGTTGAAATCTTACAGTTATATTATGAGAAAAGTATCTATTAAATTTTAAATGGGGATTGTATTTCCAAAATTTTTTGAAATTTGACTTTTTTAATTGTTGAATAATTAATAGATACTTAATGCGACCAAAGAATAGTATTAAATTTATATACATGCATGCTAAATTTTCACTCAGGATATTCTGTCTTGATGGTATAAACATAAAGAAAACTATTAATCGTTAGAAGATTAATTTTTGAATTATTTTCATTTATTATTTAAACATATTGTTTACATTTACAGATAATGTATAATTAATTATTAAAATAAATTTTTCGAATCTAAATTTGCCTTGCATTTTTTACTCATTTCTCATGAATTTATAATCGTCTATCAATCAAGATGCTAGCTAGAGCTTTGAATAATGAATCACTAGGATACTTTATATTCATTAAGATAGCGTTTCTATATTTTTGTGAATAATCTACAATCTTATTTTCTGCTTAATACTTTTGTCTGACAAAATTGAGATGAATGGTTTTAAAGAAAACTTTACTAAATATGCCGAATAATATGCTTAAAATCGTATTTTATAAATGAATTTGGAAACATTAGATTTTACGACTTGAAAAAAAGAAAAGAGAATATAAGTTTCAGTACAGTAAATTCTAACTTTTGCACAAAGAGATAGATAGAGAATAAATAAAATTAACAAAATCAACCTCCCCCCCCGGCACTCTTTCTCACGTTTCGTACTGTATCTATACTTAAAAACCATCTTTAGCAAATATGTGAAGAAAACTATTTGGTCTCTCTTTCTCTGCGAGAGAAACAACTTAAAATACCATCTCCTTATATCGACTCTATTTACTTTAACAGACACGATACTTCGTCCAGAGGCAGTAGACAGTTTATTGATAACTCTTGGCTCAAAATTAATGAAGAAGGGAGCTATAATACATGCCTTTACTCTCGATTATATGTGTTAAAAAGATTTACTTTTTCTCCGTGGCATCGACCAACCAAAAATGAAAAATTTATAAATAAATCACTCTTTGCCAAGCTGCTGTAGCCTCCATCATCTCCTCAACGTCTAATTTTTTATCCAAAGGCTTCCTCGGGGCTTGTCTGATAGCGGAAGCCAGAAAAATAGCCTACAAATAAATACGCGACATTATACGGCCGGTTTTGAATTATGGAAGAAAGCCGGATGAGCCGGTCTGAACGAAAACTGATTACGCTTCGCGACGTGTTTCTGTTACATTTTTATGTCGTTATTTTACGCTGCCGACGAAAAATAGTTGCTTTTTTAACACTTCTGTAAGCTCAGAAGTGTTAATGATAATAGTTGTCGTTTTTCTTAGTTTGGAATCTATTACTATTCGGTAACCTTCTGGTTTAGTTGTTTTTAGCTTTATTTTTAGTGTTGATGGCAAGCGATTGTGTACTTTTGTTTTTTCTTTTGCGTAGCTGCTAAGTGGCAGGTGTTCTTTTTGTTTTTAGAAAACGATTAAAATTGTTATTGTTAGAAACATTTTTTTTTTCGCTCCGTAGAAAAATCTGAGTAATTGGATCCGATATTGGCTTAAAAATAGTATCTTTTCAAGAGAAAAATAAAAGTTTTTAAAGTTTTCAGTTTGTTGTAAGCGTACAATAATATCATTTTAGATTATATTTGCAACATATCAGAGAATGTGTGTTGTGATAAGATTATGCTGTATTCTCAATCCAACTTCTATCTGGTGCGTAGAAATATAGCATATTTCATTGTAAAGATTACTTAAATGCTTTTACCCCTGGTGAAAAAAAAGAAAGAAAAGAAACATAGGACTGAGATACAAGAAATTTAGACTGATATTCAAACTATGTTCGTCAAAAAATGTCTGAACTGAAAAAAATACTGTGTCGATTAAGGCTAATAATTTTATGTCATTGATCCTCATACAAATCCTAATTTGACCAACAGATGTAAAGTAAATACTTTACAATTCAAGTGTAATAAATTGTAAATCTAATTAATTATTTATCGCTTGTTTCTCTTTTACTATTTATTTAAGTATTGATTTGTATCTTTCATTTTAATTTTTAATATTTTTAAATGTCTCATTTTGTGGGATCTAACGAAAAAGTAATAATTTGAGAACAGCTCTATATTTTAGCAAATATATTACTAAATTTTATGACTAATAAATACAGAGTTTTATGCTGCTAGTTACTGAAAAAAGAAGTAGAATTTCAAATTGTTAAATCGAAAAATGATGAAAAATTCGTTTTTTTTTTTTAAATTTGTAATAAATTGATTTAAATATTGAAATATATATGGAATTATAAAAAAAAAACAATCTATCTTAATTCAATATATTCAGTTTATTAAGAATGCTACATTTTCTTTAATTATTTAATATTTCATGAATAATGGAAAACTGATAAATGCTAATTAAAATGCTAAGATATTTATTTATTTATTTTACAGCTTTTGAAATTTATTTTGAAATTGTTGTACAAAATCAAGCATTTATTGATTAATTAAGTCTCATTTAATTTTCTTTTTAATAAACGTCTTTCACCAGAACTTTGCAATGAATCATGAAATATAAATTATTTATTATAAAAACTTTATTACTTAGTATTTAGCATCAATTTTAGCCTTTGGTTCTACAAAAAATGATTTTGTTAAGCCTTGAGAGGACATTCCCAACCATACCATAACACCTGACGGTCAACTTGCATTTTAAAAAGCTGATGCGTTTTTGCGGAGTTTTTAGCATGAAATATGTTGTATCTTTGTTTTGCCAGTTGTGAATGACAGTCGAAATTCTGCTTCACCCGAATTATCCATTTTTTGTATCTAGCTTTGCGTAACATTAAATACAGAGGCAAAGAACGTTTTTATACGGTTTTAACAGACATTTGAAAACAAACTGATTTATTCACTCTTTTATAGCCAATTTTCTTTATGTGTGAAGACAAATTGTCGTTTGCGATGCATGCAGTTTCTTTGCTGAAGGTTTTTGTGGCAGAGAATTTTCCATAGTGAAAAGTGTTTTCAGCTGCTTTTTTTTTCTTTTTACTTCAGAACTTCCTTTATTATCCTTTTTTTCCCTAGAGATTTTGTTTGCGAACCAAATTATATTTCTTTTCGAAGTTAAGATAGCAATCCATTAACGAAATGTCTTTTCTGATTCTTATATGCTTTATTTATAACAAAATTTGAGTAAACTTCCTTCAAAAGCTTTAAAATTTCGTTTCGGTATTGAGTATTTAATTTCTGAGCCATAATTTACTCCCACTAATAAAAATAGTTATATTAATAATTTAAATGTTTCATTTTCAAAATATAACTAACTGACAGCAAAGGGATTAAAAATTTCCATTCATAGTTATATGCTTTCAAAATTGGTCACACTAGTTTTGAATCAACCGGTATTATAAAAACGCTTTGCAAACCAATTACTTTTATTATCCACGATTCCTTACCACAAAGTTTCCTCTTTTCTTTTACTTTCTGCTATCTATACACCTACTTGATTGATGCGTGTTGTTATAGAATTTACCACCGTCATTTGGCGACAAAACAAACACCGAAACAACTCAGTGAAACCTCCCCTCCAGTAGCACGTGTCGCGGCCAATGACAGCAATAAGGAAAGGAAGGCTCCTTTAATTTTCGTTTTCCGGTGCCGAAATTGAATTCTCCAACGGTCCTAAGGAATTAAGAACCTAATAACCAACACCGGTGTTGATGAACTGGAAATTGGATCTGGTCGCTTGTCGAGAAGTTTTAGGTCATTCAAAAGTTTGTTCTTCGATTGCTGTCTACCCATAAAGCGTCTTCCAAATATATTTCTAAGAATGATAGAAAAAAATAAAAAGCAGACGTTTTCATAGTATGGAATTTCTAGGGGGACATCGAACTTTAGTATTATATAATTTTCTTATGAGTAATTTCAATTTTATTGCATCTTTATCGCTCGGATTATAAATTGATTGACAGAAAAATTCTAAATTATTTTTATGATTAGTGAATAAAAGAAGCAATAGATTTATCTACTGATCAATACTACTGATATCACGCTGGAACAAGGCTTAGAAAAAAAATGTAGTGTAAAATTTTTTAAAAATTAAGTCTTGCATGCTTGGAGAATATTAATATCCATTCACATTATAACTCATCCTTAAAAATAGACAAAATGTGAAAAGTTGCTGAAAAAACCATTTTTGATTAAAACATTTTTGTAAATAACTATCTATAACTATCAGTAAATAACTATCTATTTTGTAATAACTATCATTCACTACACATAAAAATTACTTATTTAAGACACTTTTTTCCGCTGTCCTTTAGTGTCTGTTTGTTTTATAAGACAATTTTAATTGCTTTTCATTTTGATTACATTTTTTCCCTCAAACAAATTATTTTGGAATATTTAAAACCCTTTTTTTTATTTCGAATTTTTTGAAAGCTGAAATATTTCAAAATTTTATTTTATGTAACAAAATGAATCACGTACATAGTTATTCTTCTGCAAAATTTATTTGATTTCCCTATTGAAAAAGTACTTTTATATTTTTTATAAAAGAAAAGGAGAAAAGCTCTACAAAACTTAAAATTTTCTTTTTCTTTTCTCCTCTATTGTGTTTGAATTAAAATCTGACGGGCCAAAGTTTTTATTTAATGTGTATATGTATAAAACGGTGCAATTTTATTAAAATATTTTATTTTAAAGTTAAATCACAAAATCAATTAAAACTAATAAAAAAGAGAAATATTTTATTTACTCAAGAGTTGTGAATGTTTTCAATAACAAAATGATTATGAAATATTACAAATATTCTTTAATTTCACTATCATTGAAACAAAAATAGGATTTATTCCTTTTTAAGTTCCGTGTTCCTCTAAATATGAAAGAAACTTTTATTGAAGTTAGATTTTTGATTGAATGACTATAGTTGAAGATCCATTGGGCATTTTTCTATGAAATATGGAGCATAATGTTATAAAAAAATAATTGATACCAACAAATGTGAGTATACCAAACTTCAATTTAGATACATTTTTTCGACAAGATAATGAATTCAAGAGTGTGTTACTAAATTTGAAAAAAATTATTAAATACAAATTTCAAGATCACAGGTCATACTTTTGAATAATATTAATTAAAGACAGGTTATTACAAATTATTTTCTTATAGTGAAAACTGATCCCAATATTTTTATCTATCCCATCTGCAAATATCTAAAATAACTGTAAATCTCAATTCTTGCCCATAATTTAGATTTTTTTAAGGTATCCGACTATGTTCGGAACCGTGATTTTGCAAAAGCGTATAAATGGATAATATTTATGATATTTAGAGTCACTTAGATTAGAAAATGTATATAAAATTGTTTTAAGAATATTATTACAATAAAAAGTTATTTAAGTACAATATTTTGACAAAAGATGAACTTAGAGTGACCCATTTTCAAAATATTCTCTTTTTGTGAAAAATGCTTCTTTTATAATACTATTTTGCCTGTATATAGCTCAGACCTCTGTGCAGAGGCTCAACTAGAATTTTTGATATAACTTAGAAGTGGGTTTATCCATGTTTTACGACAACAGAGGGGAGAAATTTTAAGAAAAAACGTCGATAATTATTTCAATTGGTTGAAACTCTGAAAATAATGTGAATTTTTCAAAAATCATAGTTCAGACTCTCTGGAGAAGTCTTTACTTTATATAAGAGAGAGAGAGCACACACACACACAAAATATTATTATTTTAGGAGCAATTTTTATAAAAGGAGAACATTTTGAAAATAGGCTATTCTAAGTTAATTTTTTTCCAAAATATTGTATTTAAATAAATTTTTTTGTCAAAATGTCCTTAAAACAATTTTATACATGTATTCTACTCTAAGTGACACTAAATATCATGAAAATTATCCATTTATGTATGCGCTTTTTTAAAATCACAGTTCCGAACGTAGTTGGATACCTTAAATGTAATGTACTTTTTTAATTTATACATGCTTTGGTTTATTATGTATATCACTTCATTCCATTTCTCGAGGATAAAAAATGTTTTTGGGATTGGTAAACTTAAAAAAGCACTTTTAAAAGAGCAATTAAAAACATTTAAATCATAAGTTAAAATACACCAAAATGTATCTATATAAATTTAATTTTTGGCTAGCAAATTATATTCTGAATCCCTGTTCCCACACTCTTGAAAGAAAACATTAAATAGAATATTTGTAAATTCAATGCTAAAATGCATTTTTGGCGTGTTTTAAGTAAAGCTTGTGATAAGCAGTTAAATGTTTATGAACGTCGCACTTAAGCAACAAGAAGGTTACTCGAGACGGACCTCGTAAATTTCAATATCGGTTGAGTAAGGAGGACGACATCTGATCTGTCATCCCGATCTTGAAACTACCACACCACCCCAACGGGAAGACTGTGATACCTATGAAAAATCATAGAAATGGGTATACATTTTACTACTATTCTCGGACTATATTTCGAACATTGCATTCCAAATTATCCACAAGAGTCACGTGAGGAGTATTAGTTAAATCTCAAGATGTCCATATATTTAAAGTCCCACATAATTTTACGTGTAATATTTTCTAAAAGTATTGATAAAAGCAGGAATTAGCTGTATGCTTCTAAAAGAATAAAGGATTAAATGCGAACCTAGAAATATGGACATTAATGAAAATAAAGACATAAGAAAATTCATTGTATACATTCTTTATTGTAGAATGCATTTTCCTATGCTGAAAGTTTTAGGTATACACTATTTAGAAAGTTGTAATTGGAAGTCAAATTATTGATGTCATTTTCTTGAAAATAAATTTCATGCGATTTTCGAAGATATTACGGTATTCGAATACCTTCGGAGTACTTTTGTAAAAATAGCATACTAAAGCAACATAAATGTTTTTTTAGATATCAATACCAATAAATATTAATACTTACCACAGAACTATTTAAAATAAATTTTCTAAGTTTTTTACAAAAATCACTATTATAAGTGAAATGTTGGCAATATTTAAAATTATTTAAACAACAATTAGAGAAAAAAGGAATAAATTTATATCAATAAAAGTATTACTATAATAAATTACGTGTATTTATCTAGTAAACTACAATAATTTTAATGTTTTATTTAAGTATAAAAATTTTAATTTAAATCAATTCAGTTAAATAATAATTCGATCAATTTAAATAATAATCTTAAGCTGATTGAAAAAGTATTATAAGAAATATGATTTATTTATGTTAATGTTAATGAAACAACATGTCATAACTCATAAAATATTCCCATAGTAAGAATCATTTTAGTATATTCTCTAGAAAATAATATAAATATCAGGTTCAAAAAATTTTAAAAGGAATATATAAGTAATGTGTGTTTTGGGTTATCTAACAGATGATGATAGATTTTGAACCATTTAAATGCCCACTGATGGTTCTGGTTTTTCTAATTTTATATAGTTTACTATCTGCACATGGCCCGGCGTTGCACGGGCTTTTTCGACTGTATAACTTTATGCCCGCGTGGAAATTTCACCTTCCCCTCTCGGTATCAGCATTTTTTAGTGTATGTGATTTTTATATATCAATTTCATTAAATTTCCCTTTTTTCGAGATTTCTTTCACTTGTTTGCTCCTTCGGAAGTGCCTGTTTACCTTCTGCTTTGCCCGGTGTTCCAGAGGCTTTTTCAGAGAATATAACTTTATCCAATAGACATTTCCTTTTTCCTTCTCGTAAGGGTGTATGCGCGATAAGAGTGATTTCTTTATTGTCATCAAAATTATCTTTTCTGAAACGTCTTCAATTTCTCTTCCTTGACAGAGCGGTTACTTTTCACTCAGCTTAGTCCGGCGTTGCACGGACTTCAAGTGTGCAGCTTTTGTCTTAGAAGTTACTCCTTCCCCTCTCAGTGTCAGCACTTCCTGGTGTGTGTGTGTGATTTCTTTTCAATGCCATAAAATTCTCGTTAAAATTCATAAATTGTTACTCGGCCTCTAGGCAATGAAAAAAAAATATTGTTTGTAAGCCGAAAGATTGTTTAGTTGTATTTTAATCGAAATTGTTCATTTCAAAGCGTTCAAATACCTCAATAAAGTTCACAAAATTGCAATATTTTTCCAGCTCCATAAATTAACGATCCTCAGGATCTTAAATTTAAATTTATATAATTCTCATTTAACACTCTTTAATTTTTTTTTTTTTTTTACAACAACTCCTCTATAAGATCTTTTGAATTTTTAAACTATTTAAAAGAACACATTTGAATTTGTAGTATGTTCTCCCAAATCGAATAAACTACTCAACTCGTTCCTTTGAAATACTTTTAAATGTCACAAATCCTTCCAAGTTATATTTCATTCAGGAAAGTGTTTCATCATCACTTAATCTTTTAACGGATTCGCAAGTGTCGTCTTTGCCGTGAAGGAAGGAACAATTTTGTCGTGATTATTCATTTCCTGCTTATGCGGCGTTGTTAAGTTTCCCTAAAGGGTGGCAATTCATTGGATTGCTCAAGAAGTTGATGTATGAAGAGTTTTTACATCCCCTGACAACAACCAGACTTTATTGTTGTTGTTATACGTGAAGGAACGAGTTTGGTGTTGATTGCCGTCAAGGGCACCTAGATATAAATAAGCATGTTTACCATTCACTTGATCTTAAAAGAAAAACATGCTGTCTTGACTTTTTTTTAAACTTAAAAACCCTTATTAATCTAGTAACAATCCAATAAATATTAGATTTTTTGTTAGTGTATTAAAAGAGTAATCCATTTATAAATTTGATTTTTAAATTTATTTGTCTGATCAAACAAATAATGTACCCCCCCCCCCTATCTGAAATATAGTTTGGCTTTAAATATTTGAAAATCAATACACAATTAACAGTAAAAATCTAAAAATATATTATGTACTCAAATTATACATTCTCTCAAAAAATGCAAATGCTGTAAAAAACGCATAATTTTTATTAAATTTCGAATATATATATATATAATGTTTAATATATTATAATTATGCTGCATGTAAGCTTCTTTACTACTTAGAATTTCAGTAAAATGTTAATAAAAAGATGGAATTTCTGGTCCTCCATGTCTATTATTTTTGGATAAAGTAACATAGTCTGTGATATATACAGGAACAAATATTTAATGAACTTTTAAGTTTCACAATCCATAGTGGACTCAAAATATACATAAAATACTCATTTCAGAACACATTAGCAGCATCTTACAAAGGGAAATAGTAACACAATTTTACTCGAACTCCTACTTTAAACGGAAAGAATTTCCATCCGAAAGAGCGAAAAGCGCCATCTGACCGTCGTTTAAAAGTGAAAGGAAGGTAGCTGTAAATATATGGTGTTACAAAACGAATTTTTAACATTTAAAATATTACAGGTAAATCCAAAAGACTAAAGTGATAGTTTTCAACAATGATAAATGAAGCTTAATTTTTTGAAAGTGTAAGTATTAAATGATAAACCTAAATTTTTTAATGTTAAAAAATTAAGTTTTTGAGAGGGATTGGGTTATCTTATTGCAAATTAAAAAGAAAGATAAATCAATAAAAGTTTATTTTAAACATAATCAGACGATTCTAGTAGTTTTTTAAAAAATATTTTAATGCTGAGGTTATATATATATATATATACACTAAAGTCTTTTTTTTTTCAGTTTTTAATTTTACGTTAAAGACTCATGAATGGATTTGGAGCGTTAAACAATAAATACGTTTAAATCGATGCATGCATTTACTTCCTAGATAAAGTAAAAAATATTATTAATTATTGGTAATAAAAAAATGTCTCTGGGTACTTTTTTTTCTCACGCTATTTTTACAAGAACATTGTTTTACTATTATTTTGAATAAAAAGGAGAAAAAACCTAAGTATTATTTTTCTTCTTAAAATAAAAATATATTTTCGTAGAGATTATTCTAATTATATATATGTTTTTTTAAATAAAATAATGCATTAACACATATAAATAATTTGAATCGGATGTTAACAATATCTTTAAAAGCGCCCATTTTTATTCCTTGTAAAAGTGTTTTTAATGAGACAAACTATTCCCAGACAATGGAAATTAAATAAATTTCATTTTCTTTACATTGCTTGATTCATTATTTAATGTCTTGCGAATAGTAGTATTGATATCATGAATGGCTGGAATATTTTTTTGCTAGTTTTTATATTACAAAACAATTAATAAATTAACGTTATAAACAAAATAAAGTTGACAATGAAATAAATTAATTTACAGAAAAGTAGTTTTGCTTCAAGATGAGTAATGGATTCGTGATAATCTAATTAGTAAAATCACTGGAAAGATAATATTATAAATTTTAATAACTTTGAAAAAACTGGGGATACACGAATCCTGTCTTCAGTCCTGGCGAGTGTAAACTTTAGAACAGTGTTTCTCAATGTGGGGCCTTCGCCCTACTAGGGGGTAATTTGATTGTAATACGAAGAAGGACTCATTTAGAGCATAATTAGCCAATTATAAAAAATATTTTTCGCTACTTGGTTATGTGACATGAGACAAATTGTAAAAAAAGTATTTAATATCTGTCCTCGTGATGATAAAATATTATTTCCAAACACAATCACGCTGGTTGTTTTGAATGGTACGAAATAATTAATGGGGGAATCTAAGTTTCTACAGTGTTTTACCGTACAGTTCGTTATCAATCATTAGAGTAAATGTCTGTAAAACTTTTATAAAAGTCAAGCTACTTAAAAAATATATATATAAATTGAATAAATGTTACTGATATCGGAATGGTAAATAAATTCAGTTGGTTATTCTTATTAATTTCATTTTCAGAAGCTTCATTTTCCAGAAAAAAATTTTCATATAAAAAGTATGGTGGTTGTTGTTTTTTTCTCATTTGGGTATTTTTATATGCATTTATTTACAACAAGCATCAAGCGCAAGAATATCACTAAACTTTTGTATTTTATTTTTAATTTTCCATTATACGTTTTGAAAATTTATTTACTGTAATAATAATTTTCTATTGATTTTTCCTAAAACCTTAAAATTTCATTTCTCAGATAAGAGTTTCATTTATATATATATATATATCGGTGGTGCACACAGGAATTTTCAGGGTGGGGGGGGCCCGGGTCGAAAGTCCACTATTCTCGTATCATCTCCAATACGCCATTCAACATATTCTTTTGATTTTGTCGATTTTCGGGAACAAAATCATTAAAAAATTAATAATTGAATAAATAATTAGCATTAATAAAATTACTTATTAATAGCAAATACTTTAAAAAACTTTACGTACTATATGCATAGGATTATAATCAAACAAAAAGAAAAATCAAGGGCTACGCGGCCCGGCCCCCCCCCCCCCCCCCTTCCTCCCTTATGTGCCTCACTGATATATATATTTGTATAGAGGGACATAAGAATTATTAAAAGGCTTATTGGGGCATAACTAAAAAAAAAGTTTAGAAACACTGCTTTAGTATGTAATAATGAGATCTCTCTCTGATATGTTAAATGCGAGTATAAAATAATATTTAAAATAGATCAATATGTTATAGATACTTAATGTAAAGAGAATTAAAAAAGTGTACATGTTATTGAAAAATTTTATAATGAAATATTTTAATATAATTTACATATTATTAATTTTAATTTGAGATCCAAGTTTTTCGTCTACCCATCCATTATAAATATAATGGATATGTGCTTGCATTTTTTTTACACAAAATGTCGAAGTCTAGGTCTATTGAAGTTATCAGCCGTCGCATTTCATATTCTGCATTTAAATTACTTTTATATTTTACTTTTGTTGCCACATACGTTGATAAATGTTTTCACTTAAATACGTTATTATGAATGGTATTAAAATGTTTATAGCTGTAGGAGAAATCCAGTATATTCTGCACGAATTTGCAACTTAAAATTTAGAAGCTGTTTTTGCTTAAAATTAGATTTTAACGTCATTTCTGTTGGAATGTCGACAAGCTGTTCCGTCTCCTTCGTTGTAGATGTTTCTGCCCCCTACAGTTGAAAAAAAGGTATTTCCACTAGAAAACTATTTAAATATGCAAAATATTGTACTAACGAGTACAAAATTAATTTATAGAACCCGGGATAGTAAACAACAGAATATTCACAATTTAGTAGGTATTTTAGAATTTTAAAATTACAGGATTGGGCTCTTGATGTACTTCTGGTTATACAAACTTTATAGTGAACGTAAATCCCTTTTGCATACATATTTATAATTTTCTTTTCGATTTTTTATTGTGACTCGTGAAACCCCTAGGCATGCCTCAGGGAGCCCCAGGATTCCGTGGAACACAGTTTGAAAACCACTGATATACAGCAAATAAAAATAAGGAGAGTTATCTATTTTAGTTGAATAATTAAATAAGTTATGGTGATACAAAGCTCTCAGCATTTAAGTATTTTTGTATGTATATAAGTGCAAATCAGAAATCGTTTACCATTAAGTTCGGACTATTTAGCTCGGAAATGATCATTACGGTGAAAATTTAGAATATGAATAGGACTCGGATATGATATCTTGAAAGATAAATTAACCCAATATACAATTTTCACAACTTACCAAACAAGATATTTTGTTTTGTAAACCATTGTATAAATAAAATTTATACGTTGCACTTTTACTGGAACCTGGACTAATTATGTTTGTTTTCCAGCTCCTCCCAAGTGGATCAAAGAGCCTCAGGACGCTTCCGTTGGTTTGGAAGGTCGTGTCAGCTTAGATTGTGAAGTCCGGGGACACCCTAAGCCCAGAATACTGTGGACGAAAGTAGATGGTAGGTCTCTCTTTTGTAGTTGATGTTACATAAATTAGGAGAATTAAATATAAGCCTCATAGAATTTCAAACATAGCTAGAGTTGAAAGTAAAAAGCTTTCATGTGAATATATTCCTTTCAAAATTGAAAACACTAATGTAGTAATATAATCTTCTCTTCAGTAATACAAATGAAGTACCGTATATTTTCGAGTATAAACACACCCTTATATAAACCGGAGGGCGTTTTTTCTTCAAAACTTACAAGCATAACCCGCATATAAGCCGAATTGGAAGAAAAAAAGTCATGAATATGAGCGAGAAGAGAGATTTTTATACGGCATGTGATCTTCGGCCTATGTTTTATGCCCTTTAGGAAAAAGTCACTTCATGATGACCATATCGTCGGCCTAATTATCAGACTGCGTAACTCCACCGGTGTAACTGATTTGATATAGGAGTGCAACGCACCAAGCGCTTTTTGGCGCGATTCCTTAATCCTTTTGTTTTTGTCTACGTCATGCCTCAGTCACGCTTTTAATTTATTCCTCGATCAGTGTAATCACTACTTTTTTTTATTTCTTAATAAAACTAGATTTCGAAGGGAGAGATGGTGGCAAGGTTTTAACATAAAATAAATACAACAGAAAGTAATATTAATGTATTACACTTCCAGATATATAAATTATTTACACTATTTTAAGCGTTCATTACACAAAATTTGTAACAATGTGTTACTTTTGCTGAGTAGAGATCCCGCGGTGAAAAAAAAAAACTGACAATAATATACGTTATCCCCATGGCAACCACATTATCGTATGATAAATATATCAAAGTAAACCATATTGTAATATTATCGCCTATCTTGGCGAACATAAACAACAACTTGGCGCTTAGCCGTATTGTATCAAATTAGCATCCCAGATGGAGTTACGCAGTCTGATAATTAGACCGACGATATGAATTTAGACATTTCAATAAATGAATGTGAATTTTCCGAGCTATTCGGGAATATTCGGATTCAGACATTTACTTTGAAGGAGTCATGCGACTTTGTTTTATCCTTTTGGAATAAAAGTTACATTAAAAACATCCAGAAAGTAAAAAAAAAAAAAAAAAAAGTTATGTCATTTGCGTATGACAACAGGAAATATTTTTAAGAAACGTTTTTGTTATACTACGTTCTTTCTGAGATCAGCAGTACCGTATATAAACCGAAAATTTCCAAACGTTATCGGCTTGTTCACAGAAATATACAATAATATGTTACATTATTTTAATAACAGGCAACAAACATTCAGCAGCAATTGATAATGCAATAGTAATAGATCTTGTTCAAGATAAGATAGAAAACAATTTACGTTTTTTTATTTTCCTTTACGTACATTATTTATTTTTTTAATTTTATAGATCTGAATGACGAGCTTTTGAAATAGGGGAAGCCCGCTTTGTAATAATTATAGTTTAGTAAGACCAATGAAGTGAATTGTTATCATGTAGAATCTAATTTTTGCTTTTAATTTTGTTGCTTTTATTCCGAAAATTTAAGTATAAGTGCACTTCAGAATAAGATTGGGTTATTATTTATACATAAAAAATATTTACATGCATTATTTTCAAAAAACCAATTTTTCCATTACCGAACTTAACAGTTGTTGTGTGATTCTAATCGTGATAGGAAACATACATTCTTTTCAAATACAAAAAAATACATTAATTTTATTAAACTTTTAAAATTCTGAAGGGAAGTCATTCATCATTTTGTGGTATTATTACTGTATTCTAGGGTTAAACTATACCCATGTTAAAATAAATATAAAAATAATAAAGGAAGGTATTTAATTTTTATAATTTGAATTCATTCAAAATATACGAAATCCAGCTTCGCACTTAAAATTTTTTGGGATTAAATACTTTGCAAATTTATTGGAAAGATTTTTTTCCTACTTTTTGGGCCATTTAACCATTAAAGTTAGCATTAAATGGTATATTAAGTATATATACTCAGTTTATATTATACAGAAGATACTTCTTTGCAACTATGTAAATTAATTTTTTTCTCTATTCCTGTAATTTCTTCTGGAAAGGCATTGTTTCCTGTCTTAAGACAATGTAAGTAAAGAATACGTTTAGAAAGGGCTATAGATAATCTATAAATCAATGTCTAAAAACAAACTTTTTAGAGAATGAATTGAAATTCTATTTGCAAGATATAGGGCATTTGTTAACGAAAATTATTTCCTCTCATACGGCTTTTTATGAATGAAATGTTAAAAAATGTAAATTTGAGATTTAGTTATGAATGTGCGTATGAAAGAGAGCACGTTAATTGTAGATAGCATTTACTTTTTAGAACTAACATAAGATTTATGACTGAGCAAGCAAAATTTCTTGTCTGGTATAAAACAGAGTTGAAAATCTAGTTAAATCTCTAAATATATTATTGGTTATTTCGAAAACTATCGTAATTTAGCATTACTTTTATGATTTAATTTTACATCATGATAAAGTTCTTGATAAAGGGTAAATTTTTTATAGAGTTTTCATAGATTTGAGTCCATAAGTTTTTATCGACCAAATAATATTATTTATTTCTTTTGATTCCTTAAATGATTATTTTTATTATAAATACCTTTTCACAAACTTCAATATACTTGTCTGCGTATTGTTATAGAAGAAATTTTTTTTCGAAAGAACCCCCTATAAAAATAAGAGTTTTGTCTATCAAGATCAACAAATTAGAAGTAAAAAAATATTGCGCATATTCATATATTTAGATACAATATATTTTGTATCTGGTATATACAGAAAGGAAAAAAAATTCTCAACATTGTCATTAGTAATATGTTCCTATGTGTGTGTGCATTCGGTGACTAAATTTTTTGCCAAGAAAGAAGCAATAAATAAAAATGTATTTTATGTAATTGCTCATATAATCTGTTCGAAATATATGAAATTTTCGTTTGAAAGACCATAACAATATTGGGTTTTCCATTTAGAAAGCAATGATGTTATTTCCTCAGTTTGAATCTCACCCTTATTTTTCAAACGATGCTAAACTCAAATGCATGAAAATAAATAGTTTTGTCAGTTTAGCGCGATGTTAAATTAGCAAGACAAATAAAACGAGGCAAACCCTTGAACTCCCATCTAATGCTGTATTTTTTTCCGTAAGAAATATTTCTTCTTTCCCTGTAGTGTTGAAAGGATGAAGAATTTTTAGCCTCGTCCTCATTCCCAGGCAGGATTGAGAAGGAAAAGAATGTGGCAAGACACTGGAGAAGAGCATTTTTTTATAACTGGTTTTTGATATTAGTATTTTAGTACACAAAAAGTGGCCATTTCCGTTGGCCGAATAACAAAATAGCTAGTTAGTCATAGAATACAGAGGGCATCACCTCTCGACTAGATATTTATGTATATATTTACTTTATAGCCCTATTTATTGCTCTAAATTGCTGCATCAAATGTATGCAATTATTTACCATAATAATAAATTTTTCTGTAGCGTGTTAATTTTCTGTTCATAAGAGTTCCATAAGTCCCACATTTCACACACAAATGAAATTTTATAAGACTTTAAATGAAATGTTTTATGAATTAATTCAATTATTTGAAAGATTCGAAAAATTAACATTAATGGGTGATAGAAACAGTTTTTTTTTGTTGTTGTTGTTAAATAAATTATTTACGAATTTTTAGTCTTGAGAACTATAACAAAAGGTGATCTACAGAAGAAAATAGGAAATGAACTTGTGTGATAGAGGTAGGAAGAAATATAAGATGCATATAAATTCATAAACTAACATTTTGTGTACTATATTCTGTCTCTGTAGATCACACAAACTGAATCTAAATTAACTTCGTGAATTCTAAATTAACTTCGTAATTTCATATTTATCCTCTTAATGTCTAAAAATTACGTGTTCTATTAACATTTAAAAAATGCCTTTCATACACTTACGTTTTTTACATATGTGTAGAAACAAAATCAGGAATGATCATGGGTTCACCGGAAGAAAAAAATTCGATAGAACAGAATAAATAACAAGATCTCTAAATTGCCACCAATGGAAAGACTACTGGAACATGTATTTCGATCAAGAATATAAATTCAGGGAGATGTGATCAAAAACTTGGGGATCCGCGATGTCAGGCTAATACATTATAGAGGAACGGCGGTTGAAAGTTTTCTACGTACTCGTGTATTGTACCTGTCCTTCCTCCTAAAAAACCTGACTATCAAACTTTGAGAGTCTTGTATTCAAAAGATTGTGACTCGAAGCTGACCTTATAATTGGAATTGTTGCCATTACCCAAAACAGCAGGTAATAACTACAAACACAAATGATCAAGTAACACATTTTTAATAAATTAACTATCCCTACTCAAGAGCTACGAAGATAAACCATTGCTTAAATAATCCAAATTTCACTTATCTGAACTATTTGCTGACCTTCAACATTGGTATTCCCTCAAAATGATAGAAACTTTCCATGACTACATTGATGGTTTTGAATTCAACGATCAGTAAGAATTATGCGAGCACTTTCCATAAATATAAATGGAATATGTTTCCCAAGCCAATCAGTGCCTTTGTATAGGCAACGAAATATTAGCAAGTTAATAAATCTAATTTTCTAAGTGAAAATCTCCGCACTGCTAATCGCTAATTTATCAGCAAATTGTTTTATATTTCAGAGTATAAGCAGAGAAATTATGGAGCTATGTTAGAGTTAAAATAAGAGGGTTAGCTTGTGCACGGATCTGCTAATCTTCGGGGAAAAGACGTAATTTAGGAATAACAGTTTTTATAACATTTTCCGTCAGCAATGCGCAAGAGATTTCAAACTTTTTTTCTCTTTGGATGTTTTGAAACGAGCTTTTATTCTAAAAGAAAGAAAAGTCAGATAAATCTCTCAAAATCTGTGCTGTAAACTGAGTTTCCGATTAGTTCGTAAAATTAGGATGCTCATTGGGAAAAAACTCTCTGCGATACGTGAATGCATGCGATCATGCAGCGAGTTTGTCCTCCACAGCTCGAAACATAGGTCGAAGATAACGTGTTGCTTGATATCTCCCTAATTGATCCATTGTTAAACTTAATTCTCGTTTACAGAGAAATACCGAGCAGCCATACCATTATTAAAATTCCCAGCAAACGTGATTACCTGTCGTTAAACTGGTAACTATTTGAAGTTAATAAAAAATGTGTTAATTTCAGATATAGTTTCCAGAAATAAAATTATCGCCAATGGCGTTTTGCTTTTAGGTCCGTTTGATAGGAAAATATTCCATCTATTTTACCCACCTAGCAACTTTTTTGCCCTCATGGCGATATGTTCGAATTTTACGAGATTTTTTTAATTCGGCTTATATACGGATTTCGAGTTTTGGGCAAATTTTTGAACTAGAAAGACACTCTAAGCTTATACATGGATCGGCTTATTTTCAGAAACGTAGGAGCTATCCCTGTATCTACATTCACCTCTTTCTCACACTTTTGTATTTCAGAACCAATCTATACAATACATTTCTATTGTAAGGAGGTGACAGTTAAACTCTGAATCAAATTTTGAAGAATATTATCCCATGTTATAGCTTAAGAGAGAACCCTCACACGAGGTAGCTTGCAACAATTTAAGTCACTGAAACAAGATTTACCGTGAAAATATTTACAATATTTTTCTTAAAAATACTCATCATTTACTATAAACATTTTTCTCTTCCTTTATTAATTTTACCTGTGAGAATAATCTCGTTTTTAAATACTTATATAGTCACTGAGTGTAGCAAATACTTATAGTGATTACTAAACAAGTAGTAGAAACATGTTTGCGATCAATAGAATGTGGTTGCAATCCTAAAAAATAATTGGCATGTTATGTGTATTTTGCGTATAAAGTAGTTATTCGAGCCGTATAAAATTCAAAGCAAGGATTTTAATTCTTTTAATTTTTATATCGTTTTGAAATATTTATCAAAATGAAAGCTTCAGATACTTAAGAGCTCTAAATGTCGATTCTTTGGATTTTTTAAAAAAATTATTTTATTTCTGTGTTTATAAAATTAATAAATTCGTATGACAATTCTTTGTCTTTTATGTAACTCTACTAATAATTTAACAAGAAATAAAGAAAGATGCATTTAATGAATTCAATATTTAATTTTCAATTGAATCCTTTAAATAACTTCACTCATATATTGAAATAAAAATAAATAAAACATATAAAATGAAAAGGAATTATTAAATCAGAAACTCGCTTTCCACAAATAATACTCATATTATTAATATGTATTAATTCTTTTCAATTTACCTTAAGAGGCATCCTCCTTGAATAACAATACTATTCTTTGAAATTAATAAAATCTACAATCAATATCCAATTATTTCTTTCTAAAGACCGAATCCTTCGAATGAGAAGCATTATGGTTTTCTTTCAGAAGCCAGACAAAACATGATGTTTTTTATCTTTCGCATCGCAAAAGAACTCTTGAGACACTTTATTGAAGAGCGTTTTGTTCAAGGGCTATCGCTTTTGTCCCTCATAACCTTATTCAGAGCAAGGTGGGGCAGAAATTCCTAAATAGAGATGAGAATAAGATTTGACACGAAAATGGATCCTTATCGCTTTTTCAAGAAGAATGGAGTGTTTTTTATTTAGGAAATCTTCCGACGTTTCTCTTTTAAGTTTATTTCTTTTGACAGTGTCGCGAAGTTGTTTTTCTCACACCTTGCGAACGATAAAATCATAAATCCTTTCGCGATGTCTTTTATTTCCAACAAGACGTAAGATTTCATCTTCTTGTGTTAGTCACTGTGAAGAAATTGATAGAATTTATAAGAAAGATGACATATATTTTTCGAAGTAATATAAACTTACAGAATGTATATAAAGTTAATTTGATTATTAAAACGATTTAAGATTATTAAGGAACAGTATTCCCACCCTAGGTGGGTGAAGTGCGTCTCTTATTTGAATTACTTACTCAAACTCCATTCGCGATAAACTGCTTCCCCATTGGTCAGCCATCCAACCCTTCTTCGGCTCCCATTGGTCGAGAGAAAGTCACGACAGTAGAATTCTCTCCAACAAAACAAAATGTTTAATTCACCGATAATTAATAACTTCTCATGTAATATTAAGTAATTTTATAAATATATTTTTTAAAAATTTTAACTAAATTTAACTTATGAGCTATATCACATTATCTCAAATAACCCTAAATAGAAAATCAAAGCCCAAGGAAGCCAAATGCTCCTTACATACTCCCAGCTATTGAAAAAAAAATTGGCTTCGTAAAATGACATAATTCTATTCAAAGTGAGAGAAATTTTAGAAATGTACTCATTTATAGTCATGAGCTCTCACTTGAGTAACGATTATTCTTTTAACCACACCAAAAACTTTACATTATATTGATGTAGTTATGGCAACAAATTATTATACAAAATAGCACACGAACTGCTGTTTGAGATCCATCCATGATTAACTGAGAATTAAAATCTCAAATGATCTCTGAAAACTCTTTTGGTTTTTACTTCGTATTGCTCTCAGATTATTAAGAGACAGTTTGGTCAGCATACCTACAAGAAAAAATTCCAAGTTCCAAAAGTTATTTAGCTATTAGTTATGAGGAAAAATAGTTATTAGAGGAGAATGTATCTCAAGCCTAAACATTTCACTATTTTTATACTCCAGAGAGGGTGATCTGTAATTACGATTTTGAATTATGATATGGAATCATATAAATAAATTATAATTTTTCAGAAAATATCTTTTTATTTCCATTCATGCGCTGTTTTTTAAATTTTCAACCCTAAAAAAGTTGATGCCAGTTCCAATGTAATACACCAGTCTATTTGAAAGTCGCATTCATTTAAAATCTTCCATATTTCTATTATCTACGACGATAAATTCTCATGTGATTTAATTGTTCACCACTAATTGTCTGCTTCTAAAACAGTAAGCACTAGAGATATTTAAAGTTATACTGTTAGTTAGAAGGAATTACTGAACTCATCATTTGAAGAATAATTAAAATGTCTTAAATGCGAATTTATTTAATTTTAAATAAATAATCTTGGCCTTATTCAATAATAAATAGGCAACCTTATTAAATGAAACGTAACTTAAGAGGTCTTTCAAGGTAAAAAAAAATACTCTTTCTTTTATTATAAACGTATGTTACAAAATATTTACATTTAAAAGTCATGTTCCACTTTTTAATTAATTTAAACTAAAACTGAAACATAATTCATATACAAGTTACTAATGAGATCGACAGTATTATTTTAGATTCTTCATGTTTTCGAATACTGATTCTCTTAGAATATTTTTCATAGGACATTTAGTTAAATTATTTTCTTATAATTTACCTAGACTTTATTTTATTTTTATCGGGAATACACAACTTATAATTTTTAAAAAACGCTGTAAATGAAAAAATTCTTAATATTTTAAAAATAATAAGTAACAATTGCCCGATAAATACTGCTGAATCGTGACTTTCAATGTGTCAATCTTGTAAAGTCCAGTTAAGAAATGCATCTTTATACTTAATTAATGGCATTTAAGAAATTCGATTTTAAGGGATAAAATTATATTTTTATACTCTTAGAAAACATTGACTGTCATTCGTGTGTTTGGATATATCTTTGTTATCAGAAGTTTTACAAATTTTACTAAATACGATTGCAAGCTATTAACTAGTCAATATAAAAGTAGTAAGAGTTTTTTAAAAATTGAATATAAACATAAATTCGTTACTATTAACTTCTGAAAGAATTTTCGATATTCACAAGGGTGTCAAAATTAACAAATGCAAGAAAAAGAAAAGGGAGGGAAAAAAGAAAAAAAATTCCGCCAAGAACATTTTGTCATCATCTTTCAACTTCGGATCCTATGGGAATGCAGTTTTTCTTGCCTTTTTCGCTATTCTGAAGTGTGATATATTGCAGACGCACTTAGGTATTGACGTAGATGTATGGCAGACAAGGACTCGCTATTTTCTGATTTGTAGGAAACCTGAATCCTTCTTACCGCATCTTTCCTCCTTTGAGCCCGCAACTTTCTTGATTTATGCTACGGGATGATCAGTCTTTATTTCGCGAGGATTCTCTCTTGCGTTATAATAATTCCATTAAGACAGCAGAGAGAGTGATTCTTCAGAGTAAATAAAGATATTATTCAGAATATATTTTCTCCTTTTTTTTTTTGGCATAATTTAGTACATTCCATTTCTAAGTGAAAAAAAAAAAATAAATGTTTGCCTACCTGTCTTTTTCTAAAAATTTGTTGTTGTTTGAGAATTAAATAGATGAGAGAGAGAGATAAAAATGGTTTGAAACAGTTATATTATAAAAAAATTTTCCATCGTGTAAATTCTTTTTTTTCCCCTTTCATTATTTGTTATAATTTTAAGTAGCCTCCATTGTTCGTTTTTTTTTCTAAAAGTAAAACTGTTTCTAATTTAAAAAAATATTTTAATCTATTTCTGATTTTTTAAAATTGAATTTCGATTTATTTTTCCTGGAGGATAGTATAGTCCAGGGGTGGCAAACCGTTATGGATCAACGTGTGCCATTTTTTCTAAAGAAGTGTTTAGTGAGGTACAGACGTGCCGACAAATAATTTTGATTTGTGATTATTTGGAAAATAATAAAACTATATACTAACAACACAAAACTGTTTACTACGAAAAAATACCTTTTGCTTTGTATAGTTATAAATGTTTTAGTTATACGTGTAATTCAAATTAAAGAGTAACATTAGTGTGACTTCTGTTGTTGCAAATTGGATGACACAACTTATATCAGGATTGTAAGATGTTACTTTTTGTAGAATACATGCTTAATTTGAGTCATCTGTGCTTAATTTGAGTCATCTGTTAATTATTTTTGCTGTGGCTCACTTTTTTGACAAGAGGGTTTGTGATTTGTTTCAAAATGCCGTTTTACAGACGATGTTCTGCTTACTACTATTCCAGAACATAAAACACACACCTCACTGTCGCGTTTACTAATAGTAACATGTTTCTCGGTCCACCAAATTTGAAATTCTCTGTTACACTATCTTGCACTTTTTGTCTTTTGCTGAACTAACCATGTAAAATAACAGTTAAAAAAACGTAAAGATAAGACAGATAAACTTTAAAATACAGTTGTGTCAATGAAATTGCTATGCTTAGACAAAATTTACATCATAAGCAATTGTAGTCTACGACGTAACTAAGGCAAGACAATAACAAACGAGGGTTCTCGCCGCCGTCCCGCGAGCGATCACTCGCATTTGTTTGTAATATTTCATAGTGAACTTTGAAATTTTGAAATAAAGTGTAAACCATTTTGATCACTGGCGTGCCATCGGTTCGCCATCCCTGGTATAGTCGAACCTCCATATTGCGAATTTTTCTATATAATGAACTTTTTCCTGGAACCTTGAACATTTCACGATTTTCTTCGTAAAATAACCTCTCTATAGCGAAGTGCATTTTCTATAGAACTAACTTTTTCTTTTGTGATTCAATTTTTTTTCTCCCTTTTATTTTAAAGTATTTCTGAAAAAATTTCAAGTTATTCTCTCTTCAACACATTGTATGGTGGTCATAAATCTTGAACTGGTTTTATTAGATCCTAACTCGCCGAGAGCTGTAGAATTCTGGGCATTTCCTCCAAGAAGTCCAACCTTTAACCCCCATTGCCCAGCTCACTAGAAACATCTTCGATATCCTCTTTCACCTCAGTGGAGTTGTCCTGTGTCCCCGTGCTCTAATTATAAAATAATGCATGTTTAAAAAAATTTGTATGCTTTAAATTATAAAATGTCCTTAAAATTCATAAATTTTAGAAAAAATTATTTTCCTAATATTGAAAATACAGTGAATTCTTCGACATTCTTTTTTTTTCCCTTGCAGTTCTTCTTTCTTTTTCTCTTTTTTGATGTTTAAGATATATAAAATAAACTCATATTAATTTTGGAAAAGGTGTGAATAATTACTTTTTTTAATATACAGTGTTTATGAATTTAAAATTTACTTTATGTGGTTTATAAAGTATATTAAAAGCTGAAGCTCTATAAAACGAATTTTCCATATAATGAACTTTTTTCCGGGATTTAGCGACTTCGATGTATAGAGGTCCGACTATATTTTGTTTTCCTTTTTCTTTTTTGTTACTTAAATGTGTTATGTTTCGCGTTTTTAAAACTTATAAAGAAAATGAAACGCAATAAGGTTTTCGTTTCCCGAATTTCAGGTGTTTTATATTTATAAAACAAAATTTAATAAATCCAAAATTATTAACTAATTTTCAAAGCGCAACATATCTGTGCGTTACTAATAATTTATCTCACAAGCAGTAGGTATGTTTACTTTTGCCAATAAACGAATTTTGTAATAGAAAGGTATTTGGATATTGTAATTAACAAACCTTGTATAAAACAATATTATAGCATTATTTCTCTATAATAGATGACAAAATTTATATGAATTAATTATTAAAAGGAAGATATTTATTGCAATTTCGCACCTCATCATCTACAAATCGCATTTTAAATCTCAAATTCAACAGAGATTTTTGTGTGAAAAATTGGAACTGGTACATGCTAAATACAATCAGTCCTCATGTGAAGTCGATTGGAAGAGAGAAATGCTATGTTAGAATTTTTCTTGTAAGGGTTATCGCCAACCGGATCAGGGTTGAGAATGCGTAATCGTTATCTGTTCCAGTATATTTTGAATAAAATAAACGAACCAGATGTTTAAAAATAATCTTGAACATAATTTTGAAAACTTTATTATTGTGAAGACCAGTAGCCGAGTGGTAGCGTATCGTGCTTCCACGCCACAGGTGCGGGGTCCAAACCCCGGGCTGGCGAGGTCGACCCTCAGCCTTTATCCCTTCAGTGGGTCGATAAATTACCAAGCTTGCTTGGGGACCAAACACTGAGGATTTCGTGTTTAGACTGACCACCTGACCGGCACATCTGCTCATGCACCTTAGTGCCCAAGGTCATGGAAACTGAGATGGGCTCAACAGGCCTTGGCCTTCTTTGGGCTGTTGCGCCACTGAGTTAAGTTTATAATATTAATGTTAGATTAATTAATTTTGCTAAGTTATTAATAATTAAACACCAATTCATTGCAACTAAAGCATCTACTATAGCTGAATGATCATTGTCACATACTTCATAATTGTCGAGGTTCAGGTCCAGCCTCGAGTACCAAGTTTAATTTCTCTGGAAAAATGCTGTACTAGTCGTTACCCGCTCGCTTGGTATTTCATGATGTTGTATGACTATTCATTGTTTTTAAGATATTGATGTCTAATCCCTAACATTAAACTTTTGATTGTGCAGAAAAATGTTCTCACAGTTTTCGCCTTTTAAATTAAAAAAAAAAACACCTCAAATCTGTCTCAATTGTGGCTATTTCCACAGAAACCATTTTTGGAGGATTTCCACTCAGCAAAAGAAACACGCTTACCAAATTTTAAATCTGTAGGTTTAATAGTTAAAAAACGAGACTCTTTTTTTTTTCTTCTTTCCTATAATATCTCCGTAACCCACCGCAACCTCATTGAGAGTCGATTTCAGCAGAACTCGTTCTTAACAGATCTCCACTCAATAAATGAAACATGTTTGCCAAATTTCTAGCCTAACTGTGCACAGAAACGGAAATTTTTGTCTATATTTTCGTAAAACCCGTTCTTAAAGGATCTCTGTTCAACAAAAGGAACATGCCTGACAAATTTTAAAGCTAGAGATCTAATAGCTCCGTGTATTTCTTTATGACTGAGTGAATGAGTCGCGCGCTTTTCTCTTATGTATATGTGTAATTACTGCTGAAACTGCCGTAAAGTTTCCATTTGATGAGATGTAGAAATTAGGATAATAAGGTATCAGCTGAGAAAAATCGTCCTCGTCAAATGACTGTGATTCTGAATCTCATGTAGCTGTAAAGTGATGGTAATTCAAACCAAAGCTATCTATAAAAACCTAGTCTGTTATCTACAACTGCATGAATAAAATCAACAGATTTAAAAGTATAGAGTTATTAAGATACTTAGTAACATTCAATTTTATCTTTTTTTATCTCACTAAATTAGATATTTTATGTTTTAGGGGATGAAGCCATAACATTGAAGACCAGGGGTCGACATCACTTGGGAGACAACGGCTCCCTCATCATCAACGATGTGAAACCAGAAGATGCAGGTAGATACGAATGTCAGGTAACCAACGACATCGGCAACGGCCTTAAGAAGACGGTGTCGCTTAGTGTTCACGGTAAGATAAAATGGCAGGTGAAGAGAAAATATCGCAGAAAGCAATAATTTTGAAAAAATATTTTTCCAATCACAATGTTTGTAATGATAAAATATATTCGCATTGGTCATCGTTGTCTGTGTCATTGAATTATTTGTTTATTATTGTTGCTTTTTCTTACATCTGACTTTTGGTTGATGGGAAGTGATGAAATCAAATGCGGAAATGTTTGAATTATAGTTAATATTGTTGCAAATACTCGTGAAATGTTTCTTATATCGTTAATTTCCTTGTTTGATACGAATGAATCTGCGCCGGAATTCAAAATGTGTTATAAATTTACAAGATATCACTCGAGATAATTTGAAAAATTACTGTCAAAATGACAGTTTAACTCAGATTTATGGTAAACTTATTAGCTCTTGCAATACTAGTTCCTTTTATCATAAGGCACAATTGTCTGGAGTCTGTGTTTCTGTGATTATATTTTTCTTTTATGTTTACTCTATAATATGTGCAACGCAACCTACTATTTGAGAATTAAGTGATGCATCTTATGTTTTACTATTTCTTTTTCTTCGTTTAGTAAAAGTGAGACATATTCTGTCTGGTTTTTTTTTCGATGAGGGAGATTGAATGTATTTCTTCAAGATTAATTGAAATGAAAACTTACAGTTAAATATTACTATTAAATTTGTATTTATGTAATTAAATTTGTATTATTGTAATATTTTCAACATATTCGAAGTTTTGCACGTCATGTATCTTTTCATCGATAAAATAGCAAAATAGCGTGAATAATCTAACATTTTTATGCTCTACATTTCCTTAAAACTGTGAAATTAATTACTTGGATTAATATCAATATTTGACTCCAAATAAAAAAAATTTATGAAGAGGAAAAAAAAAAATTCCTCCTAAAACGTTTGTGAATTAAATTTCGATTCTCTAAAATTTGTACTGCATAATTATATAGTATGTTGCAAATTATTCAATTTCTACATAATTTGATATGAATAGTTTCTGAAAAAGATAATTACTTTATGACTGTTTATTATATATTTAATTCAATGTTAGAATTTTAATTTCGTATATAGTAGAACTTCTACAGTTTTAAGCTAGAATAAGCTTTTCCAAAACACATTTCGCTAAAAGAATTACGGAGCGTTAAATTTTTCTTCGCAATTACGAAAGATTTTTGTTACTCTCTTAAGTTTCTCTGTACTTTATTTTCTCATTAAAAATAGGTACAACTCATTATAACAGGATTTATTACTTTCACTTGAAAAGGAAAACTACTAACACATTGCAATTTTGGTAAAATAAATTGCAATGTTTACACATTGCATATATTTAAAGTTAACTTTATTTTATAAAATTATTTTAAGCAATTTTCTCCTTAATTTAATTTTCTGTCCCAATGACCCGGCGTGACCAAATTCTAATGAGTGAACGACGTTCGCATTTGGATTCTGTATGTTTTCTCGTCTATTACGCAATTGGCTAACGCTTTGAAAGATTAATGCCATCATTATGTAAATGTGTAACATCAGAAGGCCATTATGAAATGCGAGTAACTGCTATGAAACAAAGTAGCTGGAATGTAGTACAGTTCCGGACTACATGGACTGGTCTGGAAGTTACTTGGGAAAAAAAGTACGCACTTTACAATTATGGGTTGAAGCAGACTTCATAAATTACAGAAGTGTGAAAATGTATCCCAACATGTAATTTATCATCAAAACTTTCTAAATTCTAACAACGCCCCATCTTTAACGATGGAACTTTAGAAAGCAAGGTCGAACGTGTAATGGTTTTGGAATGTGGTTTGGAATTCCAGCTTCATAAAGTACAATATGTAATTCCTGGCGCATTGTTTCGATTTTGAAAGTGCTTCTTTAAAAAGTAGAACGAAGTAAAATTTAATAAAGGTTTAAAGAAAGAATTCAGAATTTAAATAGCAACGTGGAACATTTTTATGTCTATCTTAATTATTTTTAAAAAAATTCTTGCATTATTACACAGTGGTTCTCAAACTTTCAATACTTGCGACCCAATATTCAAATATAATTTTCATCGCACCCCCCTCCATACAATAACAATTTATTGAATTCAATAATACAATACTTTGATGCTAAATCTACAATAGGATTTAAATCTCTTAAGTTCCACCCGCGCATATAAACGTCGCGCTCAGCTAAAACTTTTTTCCCGGACGTATAAATACGTCTGTCAAAAGTACGATCTTTTATGTGCACTTCTAATATTCCGCAGGCTTTGGAATACAATAAAGAATAGTGTTTGCGAAGGATGTACTTATATTTCAGAGGATTTGCTTATTTTTATTCCCCCCCAATACATCATATAAGCACGCTTACGTGTAAAACGGTGGCATTGGGGAGCGAATCGCATAACTTTTAATCGGCAGTTAAGGGATTCATTATAAACTGCACAAAAATTATCAAGATAAAGATTAATTTTTATATATAGTCACACAGCAATGGTGGTAATTATTTACTTATTCTTAACTTAGTATTGTTAAATTAATTATGAAATACATTATGCAGTACTGATACTTTTATTAGTGTATTATTTCAGTGTAAATGTGTATTCTATTTTTTATTATGTCATAATGTATATTTTGTTTGTTTACTTTCAGTAAATTAGTAATTTTTTTTAAAAGAATCTTCTGTTTTCGACTTTTCAATATGATCGCGCCCCCTTGTAGAGTTATCACGCCCCCCAAGGGGGGCGCGCCCCACATTTTGAGAAACGCTGCATTATTATTATTATTATTTGATGTAAGAGCAGCATATATCTACATCAAAGTTTTACCACAGATCTTATTTTTTTAGAAACTTTCAAACGAATGATTTAAAAAATTGCAATATTTTTTTCTTGGAGGTTAAGATCAATTATACATCGTTTCAGAGTGTCAATATCAGTGTGTTATGTTTTTAATTAATCAAATTCTAAATTTCGTTTGATATATTTTGTAGAAATGCAGAGAAAACTGAAGCTATTTTTATCGAAGTATATACAGAGAGCTGTTTTCATAATCATTAATATTGTTCTAAATAATTACAAAGATAAACATTGTTAATCCAGTTCTTAACTACTAATTACACCTGACATTAATACTGCCACTTAAAAAGTTTTTTTTTTTCCCCTGCTGGCAATAAAACTTTACTTGAATGTAAAAAAATTTACTATGGATACTTTATTTTATTCCTTTTTATAATTTTAGTTGTTTAGAAAAAGACTAAAGGAATCTGTATTTGATAATTATTTAGCTATTGAATATATGTATGATCAATGAGGAATATATATTTATTTCTCTTTTTTTCATATGATTGCAGATTTCTGGCATTTTAAAATATTGTATTGAGATGTAATATTAATATTGAAAGATAATAGTGCAATGATTACATCATTTTATCATTAAAACTCCATATAGGGAGAAACTATCGAGCTCTGAATCAAATTCCTCCATACTTTTATATTAGAATTTTTCATTTCTAAAACATAGAATCAATTAAGTGCAGCCTTTGCAATAATAAAATTAGCAATAAAAACACCAACAAAATAATAATTTTATATCGTCGTCAGCTTGCTGAGACAAAGTTTATTACTGATTCTCTTTAAAAAGAACCACCCCGAAGGCTTTTATATTTCAGTTCTGCACTTTTACAACTTCAACACTAAAAACTATCCTACACAATTCTCTTTTTTAATTATACCATCTAAGAATTCGGAACTAAAGAAATATATCACAACTTCCATCAGACAGGTATCAAAAACAAGAACCAATCTTTCTTCCAGAGTAAAATAAAGTAAAAAGGAACAGAAACAAAAAGTGTGATACAATTTGATTTTCTTTCTTCAACCCGAAAAGGAGGGAACAGGGGTGCTCCATTTTCTATATATAGGCTGCAAAGCCTGTCGTACTTCACCCTTCATTCCGGGACGAAGGTTATTGATTGCTGTGGAACCGAATGGGCAGCCAGCCTCAATGGTTCCCCTCCGCATGAAAGAATGATGCACTGCCTTCAATGGGAAACATACTCACTCACACTGGAGCATTCACGAAAGAACAACTTCCGAAAGCTGGATCTTTATGATCAGAAAGTAATGAAGGAGGATCCGTGGAATGAATTTGGGGTGCTCCTAATGCACCAGTGAATGGAATTCGATATTTGTTTCTTTCTTTATGGGGGATAGAGGAGAGGTTTGAATTAAAATAATTGGAAGTGTTTTCGTGATATTTTATGGGATTTAGATACGCGCCTTAAAATTGAGTTGGCGATGGATATGTGAATACAATAAACAATGTAGTGATAATATATTTTTCAGTGAATATGGGGAACAGCATTCTTAGTAAATTAGTTCTGTATGATGGATCCTTCTTTCAGTAGTGTTAAGATATTGATTATTTCCCCGATAAGGTTCTGCATTATAGTTCTCTTTCTTTATTGTATGAAATGTATAACTTTCATTTAAAAAATATTACGAATGAAAAAATATCGGTAAGTGTGACGATAATTAGATAAATATTTTTAATATATAAAGACAATTTTCAAATAAATTTTGTTTCTAGATGACGAATTGATGTGAAGATTAGTATTGCTCATATAGAACAATAGCATCTCATCATCTAATGTTCTCATTGACGAAGGTCATACACGTTATTCAGCACAAAACAGTGAACGAGTTCAATATCTGGTTACGTGGGGAATAAAAATAAAGATAATTAAGAGGTTTTTTTTCCTTGTGCGGGATTCCGAACAGCCTGATATGATTCCACAAACGCTCAAGGTCCGATGGAACCTGATATAAGAATAAATTCTAGAATCGTGAGATATTCTACCGTACTATTAAAATAATGATTAAAAAATTTATGATAGGGATGTGATGAAAAACTCGAATGGTTTTTAATGAGCTATTGTATAATTTGTAAATTAAAGGTGGTCAACATAGATTTTTATTTATTTTACAGTTTCGCAATATCAGGGAATATTTAGAAGAGATTTGTAAAATGGAAAAATCTCCGTAATGTCCAAATTCTGTGGGAAACTTTTTCATGATTATCTGAGTAAAAACGATGGAAAATTTAAATTATGTCTTTGTCTTTTGCTCCATGAGTAAAGTACTGTTAGCATTGGTTTTAAAATTAAACTATTAATTAGGACATAAAAGCCATTGCTATTACCCTGAAATGAAAACACTCATTATAACACACATTTATGCTTTTAATACTTCTAAATGCAAAGAGCTTTACTCTCGATCTTCTTCAGTTCATTTTCTTCTTTATCTATTTAATCAAAAACAACAAAGCTCTCCGTGTAAGCTTTTCTTATTTTGAAATAATTTTAGGGATAAGGCTTAAAAAAAAGAACACATTTTTTCTTTTTAAATAATTCCATTCATCATAATTAACTTAATTTTTTGAGTCAAATATCAAAATTTAATCCTTTTATTTACGATCTAAGGAAATGTATAACTATGCCTCGGAAAATCCTTAAATGTATTTATAATTTTTTGAAGTACTTGAAACTGGTTTAAACATTTATTTAGGATTCAATTCATTCCTAGATTAAGAATTAGCTTTGACAACGTGCATGTCTTTTTAACACCCATTTATAAGCTTCACTTGTATGTAACGGAATCTTTGAACTCAATTTTTACCCACTTTAAAAGGTCAAATTAATTAGAAATTTTGTTCACTTGTCCAGAACCGATGACAATACAATAATTTAATAATTTTGTTCCAATGTTCTGATCAGGATCATCAGGACTAACAATTTCCCATTTTCAGATCCCATCCCGCATCTGGCGGCTAATTCCAGATCCCATTTCCAGATTTGGCTACTAAAAGATTAGGTTACAATTTAGTTCGATTACGTACAAAAGGGTTTTTTTAAACTGTATTTTACTGTGTAAAAATTTAATTTGAACTAAAATTGACATAATTATGAAACTTATGACATTATAATAAAATAAACTGTTATTTTTCTTTAACAAATCTACGCTGTGTTTTTTGATTATAGCTCAATTGCATAAAAATTGAGAATGGAAATTGCTATTATGTATAGACCTTGTGTGTTACATGCTTCAATGTATTTTGTTAGCTTTAAATTCGTAATAACATTTGACTTGTGCATGTCTTAATTAAGGAATTGCATTTACGATATCCATGTAAAAACTATTTACGTTTATGATAAGAATAATCCCGAAGAATAAAATTTTTTATCCTAATATATTATATATTCGTAAAAAAATTGATTTTGCAAAGTTTAGCAAAGCAAGCATATTATTTAGTTTGCTTATTGTTTAAAATTTGTTCAAGTATATATTGAATTATTTTAGACGAAATTATCTTTTTGAAATAATAAACTAAAAATTTTCCAAACTTCTTAGATAAAATATAAAATGTTGATGAAAATGCCATCAATAATCAATTATTACTACGAGTTTTTATCTGTTTTGCCTTAAAAAGTGTAATTATTATCCATCTTTTTCGGTACGCGCGCTCAACATCCTTTTACAGATATAGTAAATAATAATTACCTTGTTTATTGTTTTCAAATTAAATTATTATTATGATGCATCTTGTAAAAAATTAAATTTTCCATTCATTTATGCTAAAGTGTCTCGCACAAAATTTGCAGAATATTTTTCAAAACATTTTTTTAAAAAATGTATGTTTTAACTTTTCCCCCCTATTTCTTCGTTCTCTAACATAGTACTATTTTCTTAAGACTAAAGCAAATTCTCATTTCGTTTCGAATATATATAACGTATTTTATGGCATCTTGACTACATACCTCTTGACATTATATTTGTTATGTATCTGTTTATTTAAGTTTTATTTAATGCATCTACTGCATTCTTTTCTAAAGTGATAATTTTTTTTTTTTTTTTTTGCCCGCTGTAAAAGTAAACACAATATATCGTGCATATCTAAGATACAATCTTTACTGTATAGTTGGCATTGAAATCAACACGTATATTTTGTTACGTATCTACTATATTCCTTTCTTACGCGGTTTTCATCTTCACTTCTTAAATGTAAACATTGGTTTTGTTTGTGTGTAGATTGCTGTTATGTATGTCCCGATTTGTAGTTTTTGGTTAATCTTTAATTTCTCCAACCCTATGCATTTGTATTTATGTTTCTGCTTTGAGGACTCAGATTCCAGATATGTGCTCCCGTGGAACCATTCGGTGCGCGTACAAGCGATACGCTACCACGCTTTGCTCCATATGGACAACCCATACCGTACTCCATTCTCGTAGCCTAAAACTCCGATGTAACAACCGAGGCTTAGCGCCCATGATCGATATTTCTACACACGCTTCCACCTTTCCCCAAGTGCGAGTGGAACCGCCCCACATTTCGAGACATCTGGGCCTTCTGTGACGTCACTTTACAATCGATGACGTTTTCTGAAGGGGAAGGGGGTCGAGATTATCTGGGTCCGGGAATTTTCTTTTGTCGATATCGACGGGGTAACTCATTACGCGTGCATTGAAACATTGTTTTGTCACAGCGATGCAATGTTGCATTGCGTTGACTCCGCTTGCCTGCAGCATAATCCTCCTCTCCCGTTGGTCGAGAAATAATTTACAGAAGAGGATGTGATTTAGATTACTTCATTATTAAAGTTGTCATCAGGCTTAGTTTCTGTAACAAAACTGGCTTGGATTAAAAGATACAATGTTAGGGCATCCTTTAGAAGGACATGGAGCTTCTTGTTCGTTTAAATTAATCGTATGCAGAATATAACTATCGGTGTGTACCGTTGCAAAACATAGTTCAATAAACTTTTAAGTACATTGGGTGTATTAGAACAGTACAATTAAAACATATATAGTTATGCTCGGTATTGATACCTGTGCATTTAAGTAAACTCGCACATTTTTCTGAAGCTTTTACATTAAATGGTACAATAACAAAATTTTACACAGAATACTTTTTTAAAGAAAAACTTTTCTAAACGTGGAAATTTGCATTTTTTCACAAGAAACTTTAGGGAAGTAAGCAAGAGCGCAATTTTGTGCAGGAATTACGATGCCATGCTTCATCTGGGGGAACTGTTAAAAATTATTATTTAATATTCACATGTCAAAATATTTGCAATTTTGCTATTAACTCAAAATTTTTTTGTTTAACTTCCATGACATGTATCGAAAAAAAAAATTCATATCTTTCTTTAATTTGTGACAAATGTAAGGAATTATTTTTTAAAAAAATATTTCTTCATGTATTGGGGGGGGGGGGG
>BMAV01026680.1:93134-132243 GCA_019973955.1 Trichonephila inaurata madagascariensis | reverse complement strand
TTTTTAATAGCGTAGGCAATTATGCCATCAATTCAATTAAAATTTATCGTCATTTTTATTCCAAATTTTAAAGTATGACGTCTAGAAAGTATGCGCTCAATTATAACTTTTACTTATTTTTTAAAAAGAGAATTTTGAATGTTGAATTTTAAACATAAAAAAAAAGTAAATATTTTTTTAAAAAAATGCGAAATATATATTCAAATTGTAAAACATTTAAAATACATTGTATAATTTAGATATTTACTTTTAAGATTTTTAAGTAGTTGCGTTTCTCTGTTTATAAAGGTAAGCTTCAATAAATTAATTTTTAATGCACAAGAAAATAAATAATTGAGATAAATGTTATTCGAGGACTTAAATAGCCTCTGTGTCTAAGTACAATGGAATCCTTGACTATCTAAAGAAAGTTGTTTTCAGTTTCAAATAAAAAGAATATTTCACTATTTATTTTAATTCTATATAATTTTTCTTTCGATGATCGTAAAACCAGACTGTGGCTATACAGATTAAATTCTTTCTTCTATAGTTCCCTATTTTTTCTAAATTATTTTTTTGTAATGTTACCCTGAACTCTGTTTCTTAGTCGCTCTTTGTAACAAACCATTTTGCAAACCTTCCTTTTTTGGTTGCTTTAGCAAACTTTGTCTCACATCCTATGAATCAGATTGAAGAGAAATCACGCAATTATGATATTAAGATGTCCCAATATGTGAATACACACACACACTCATATATATTCTGTAATCATTGTTACTTTCAATTGTAAAATTTTAGAACGATTTTCGACTTAGGTACACAGGTTCTACTTAATTTTATTTTTGTATATATTAAATTGTTGTTTGATATAAACTGTATTCAAACATTTTCATTTGCTTTTGAAAATATATTTGTATTTTTTTAATTATCTTTTATGAAATACCGTATTCAAAATAACACAGATACATGACTCAATTACGTTACACCCATAGTCTTTGTAAACAGATTATTTTTAAGTGCAAATTATGGATGCTACATGAAAATAAAGAAGTATGAATAATTGAAATTATTTACAAGAATATGTTGAGTTTATTAAATATTAAACATGTGTCTGTCTGCTTATGAATTATACAATATATTAAATTCCATTCAATTTCTGCATGTCTAATGAATGATAATATAACTTTCATCTATTCAAATCGTTTTAAAATGCAGATTAAATAATTTGAATTACATTTTTAATATTATGTTTTTACTGTTATTTGTCATAAAGAAACTATAATTTTAAACTGTTATTTGTAAACTCACCTGATATGAATGAGTTCGAAAACTATTTATCTAACTGAAAATAGTTAAAATAATAGAAATGTTGCCTTAATTTATGTGACATTTAGAAATTATAATTATCGATGTCTTCTAAGTTTGAACGTTACTTTGTTATTGCATCATTATTGAGTTTTATGGCGTTTTCTCATAAACTTGTTTGAATTTATATTTATATAAATTAGAATCAATGAGATTTGTTGTGGTTTCTGTTAAGAAAAAAACTGTTTATTATTGTAATATTTTTAATTATTTGTTATTTAATTGATGTTATATTTAATTCTTTGATGTTTAACTAGTAAAAATGTGTGCTTTTTTATTGATTACATAAATTTTTGAATGTTGAACGATTTTATTGATCTTTAACATTAATTATAGAAAAAGCTTATTTGACATTAATTTAAAATGTATTATTTATCATTACGAATAGAATTTATATGCAATGTTGATGTTGTTCTCCTGGTTGTTTATGATTACCACGAATGCTTATTTTGCATAAAAAAATCTAATGTAATATTTTTAATCACATTTTCAAAAATTAGTTTTATTTGAACTGATACTTTTTTCGGTTTGATTTAAGAATTTTATTATTTCGAAATTGATTATTGTTAAAAAATATCAGTAGTTCAGATAAGTTTATTTATATTTTTCATAATGGAAATATCGTTTTAACCTAAAGTGGAAGACAAGTTTTATTATATTTATCATTATTAAAATAGAGCTTTGAATGATAAATCTGCCCAAAGTGTTTAATTTCATACGAGTCTTCGGTTTCATTTCCTATTATTTAAGATATATATATATTCCTGAATGGAAGATTTTTAATTTGTTAGTTTTTTGTCTACAATTTCATTTTTTCCTTGTGCAAGAAATACATTTTAAAAAAGAAGTAGCGGAGAACTTAATTGGCGGGCTAAATAGAAATATCTGACTCGTTTTAAGTATTTTCGGTAAGCTGCTTCAATGCCCCCTCTCTCCCTAATTTAAAGAAAAAAATTTAAAGAGAAAAACACATCATTAGTAAGCCGCTGATAGTTTGAATTTTTCGAAAATCCCCCGTTTTTATCGTTTGTATTAAATTACTTCTACCTTCGTAACATTAACTTTGTAGCCTCAGAAAAAATGATAACGGCTTCATTTTTAACGTTCTTCTAATAATTTCGTCAGTTTAACGTTATTTTTTATCGATCGATGCAGGTGTATTTACAACATTTTAAAAAAATTATTTGGGTGAATTAGTTATTGAAATAATAAAATTATTCTTATAACGTTCTTTTGTAATTCTTCTATGTCAATATTCTAATATTTTAAACGTTCTAATAATTTCGTCAGTTTAACGTTATTTTTTATCGATCGATTCAGGTGTATTTACAACATTTAAAAAAATTATTTGAGTGAATTAGTTATTGAAATAATAAAATGTAAAGTACAATATCTAATTTAAATGCGAAATGTATATGATATTAATCTCGGCTCATTTTTTTAGAAATTTGAAAGCAATGCTTTTAACTAATTTATTTCTATGTATAGTGTTCTATATTTATTTTAATCTTTAGTAATTTTTATTAGTTTTATCCATATAAAGAAACTCATGGATATATCGAATGGTTTTGAATCAATTGATGTAATCGAGAATATTATTTTAGCCACTAAGATTTTATTTTCTCGTTTTCAGTTCCAGCTCGGTTCGAGAATAAATTCCAAGTAGAAACTGTGCGATGGGGTGAGACTGCCATTTTACATTGTGAGGCCTTTGGGGACAAGCCTATTACTTTAACGTGGACCAAAAATCAAATGCCAATATCAGAAAAAGAAAGTACAAGGTATAAATGATTCTTATTTATATTGAAAATTATTTATTTTTTATCTGCAGGAACTGTTATATTTGAATACGTTTATCATTGTAATGTTGTATACAGATATTGGCGTTTGAAGATTACTTAAAATGTTTTATAAACTATTTAAAAAAAATTCATTGCATTCTTAAATTTTTATTCTGGTATAATTTATGCTTTATACTGTGATTCGATTAAACCCTTGAATAAAAGGAAATCAATTAGCGGGATGGAAACCCTTCCAAACGGAAAACGTATGTTAATATATTGCGTGGAAAATGTACGTTTTTTTTAAAAAAAATATTACATATTTAACATACTGCACTTATTAAGGTTCCGTGATATTTTTATGGACATCTCATCGAAAAAAAAAAACCCAGTAGTACCGTATATTTCAGCGTATAGCGCGCACTTCTGACACAAAAAATAATATCGAAATTTACAGGTGTGTGTGTTATACACTGGATATAAAAAATAGCTTGAAAAATAAAGAAAGGATGAACATAAAAAATTAGAATTCTACATATATCTAAACATTGTTTATTAAACAAAATGGCATAAATATGGTATACCTTATAAATTTTATCTTCTACTCTTTTCCTGTCCTTTAGGACTGTTGTTTTAGAAGTATACCATTGTCCAAAAGCCTGGAATAATACTTTGAACATATGGCCTCAAAAGATAAGAGTATTGCACCTGCATATTACAAGTTTCTTCGTATAAAAAGAATGCGCATTATACGGTGAATATACCTAAAACATAAAAGTACAGTTGCGTGTTATACGCCGTTGCGCGTAATACTTCGAAATATGCGGTACTTATGATTATTTATAAGAAGTGTTTTCATCAAATACTGATATTTTGAATTCTTGTCGAATCAGTTATTCTCTAATCTGGATTTTTTATTTTTAATCATATAGTATTTTTAAAAAATCAAATAGAGGAGTTTATTTTATTACAGGTTTTTCTTTCAGAAATATATTTTTATACTTGAAATATATATATTTTAACATTCTACCTTTATAGAATTTGTATTTTAAATTTGATAATAATAAAAGCCTACGCATTAAGTACTGATTTTGTACATGTTTGATTAGGTATGAAGTTTATGACAGCACTTCTGAACAGGGAACGACGTCGGAGCTTCATGTACAAGTTACCGATCGTGAAGATAATGGATTATATGTCTGCATTGCGAAGAATGCCTTTGGAAAAGACGAACGGACCGTCAAACTAGTTGTACTCGGTATGTAAATAAGCTCTTTTTATTAATTTTAAAATTTGCTTGTCACTATATGCTAATCAAAAGAGCTATAACTTCAGTTTTATACAGAATAAAATTTTACAGCCTGAAGATGTATAAAGCTTTCGAAACAAATTGAAATTTTAAAATGTTTATTCTCATTCTATATTCATATGTTTTGGTTCATATTTGATTCGACCCTAAATTAATGTTCTAAAACTTTCAACCATGTTAAAAATATTCATATCTGTTTTTATAATAGTAGAATTTAAGGCCCTTTTTGATCCTGATTTTTTTTTATTTTTTACTATAGTCTAATCAGGGCCGTCTGTAGCAGTTTTGCCGCCCTGGACAAAAATAAAAAATGCCGCCCTTCTCTCCAAAGAAAAAAAAATTATAATTAAAAATGATAAATTGTTCACATAGATACACACTTATAAAACTTGAATAATTCTTGCGAACAAAAAGGGCATAAATAATACATATGCATAAAAATTAAGTCTTAAAAAATACAAAATAATTCGGAATTAAGGACATAAATATCTGTTATTATTTCAAACGAGTAAAATGCAAGAGAAGGAGTCGCCCATTTCAGCCGGCCAATTTCTTCGAAAAAGAGTCTACCAATGGAGGGGATAACAAGCGTTTATTTTATAACTTATAGTAACTACACTCTAGGCTAAAACAAAACATCTCCTGTGTCTCTCCATCTACCAAAAGTCTTATTAGCCCTGTTCCCTTTTGGATAGATGATGCCAGACATCGTATGGGTGGAAGGAATGTCCGTCGTGACCCCGTTCCGGAATGGGGAGAAAGTTACTAGTAAAAGATGTGTTAACATATAACAAATTTCTTAATTTAACGTATACTCTTGCCTCGAACCCTACAAGATTCAACAGAAAAGAAAACTGACAAAAATACAGAATACAAAATAAGGAAACAAGATACGTTAAATGAAATACCAAATTAACACCCAATAATATTAAAGAAAATATATATCAAATTTTTTGTTAAAAAAAAAATTCTTTTAGTTTAATCCAAATGCCGCCCTTAAAATTTGCCGCCCCGGACAGGGGTCCGGTTTGTCCGGCCTTAGAGCCGCCCCTGGTCTAATACAGGGATGGCCAATCAGAGGCATTACAACTTAACAAAATACAACTATTTTGTACAATATTTTTATTTTATCGTAATGTTTTGTAACAAATATATCCCCTACTTTTATATATCCCCCAGCAGCATCACGCTTGATTCCTGTAACTCCATCGTCCTGCTTATTGTTAGAGCTAGGCATATTTGATCATTGCATGATTATTATTAAGTTATCGATGTTTGTATGCATGAAAAATAATGAAAACAATAACAATAATTCATTCCGTTTTAAATTTTCACTCCAATAAATGTTCGTAAAGGGTTCAAATCTAATACAAAGATATATATTTTTATATGAGGCCCGTGGGATTATAATGTTTTTTCCAAAGTGGCCCACAAGGTCATTTAGGTTGGCCACTCATGGTCTAGTATTATTTAAATTTGTTTTTTAGTCTAATTTGAGTAGTTGACATCAAACACATTGCTTGATGGTATTTCTACAAAATATTTTCACAAAATGAAAAATTGTTTGAAATTGTAAATATCTGTATAAATTTAACAATAAAAAATGATTTCTGTGAATTTTTACTATTCAATGTTCAAAAATAGAGTACTTCTATTAAATTATGTTTTCATTCAAATCAGCAAAAGTTTTAACAGTTTAAAATGATCTAGTATTTTATTTTTGTGTATAACAATTATTAATCATTACATTATTTCCTAAAAAATTATTCCGGGGTTTGCCAGTAAGTTTTTAGAATTTTATCACACACACACACACAAAATTCTTTATTTCTTTAGAGCAATCCTAATGCCAGGTTTATTTGGATTTTTATGTTGTCTTAATAGGAAAACTCATGGTTTATTACATAATTTTTGCTAATTTCTTATGATTGGAACCAATCTTTTTTTTATTCAAAGATGAAATGTATGTCAAGTAAAATCAGAATTAAATGTTCTGTGATTTTATTTATTAAGAATATTATCAAATTAAAGTTCGCATTATTGCTAACTTCTTTTCTTGATGCAATAATAAATTTGAACTTTCTTAAAATACTGATTAAATAGAGTTTGATTTATCTAATTCTACTAATTTACTTTTACCTCTATTTTGTTTTCGTGAGAATAAATTGGAAAAGAAGTTTTTTTCCTTCTTTCTTGTATGTATCTCCATTTTATCTATACTTTTTTAAAATCTACGTTACTTGAAGTAAAAATTAATCATTTTAGCAATTTAAAATCATTTTTTTCTGATAAAATAACTAAAGATAGGAAAATGTTTGGTGTTTTATTGAAATACACAATTAAAATTAATTATTTTTTTATGACTATAGTACCGTAAGTTCTGGCGTATACCGCGCACTTTGAGCACAAAAAATGAGATCGAAATTTAAGGTTGCGCGTTATTCGCCGAGTATAAAAATGATAGCTTCAAAAACAACAACAAAAAAAAGAGATGTGCATAAAAAAAAAATTTAGACTTCTACAAAGGCCCTGAACATTGTTTATTTAAAAGAAATGTGTCATACATTATGAACTTAAGGGTTATATTTTTCTAGACATATACTATCTTTTCAAAACCCTTTGGTAATACCTCGAATAAATGGCTTTAAAATATAATAGCATTGCCAACGTACATTGCAGGCTCCTTCGTAAAAAAGGGGCGCGTGTTATACGGCAAATGTACCTTAAAATTAAAAAAAATTAAGCTTGAAAGTATAGGTGCGCGTTATACGCCGAATTTTACGTTATGTAATATGCAGGGGCGTAGCTACCGCCGTATTAGCTGTGTCAATGATAAAAGGGCCCCCAACATATGTAACCAAAAAATTGCACCAGGGGCCCTCAAAAAAAGGGAGCTCAAGAAATTTTGATACGGGGCCCACTCAGGACTAGCCAGTGACTTAACGGAAAACATTTGGGCCCCCTGCAAAGTCAGGTTTTGTGCCCCCAAGGATTTTACAAAGGTTAGGTACTTGCCGGCAGTCAGGCTTTGGAGGCCCCTAGAACCCTGGGCCCCCAAACCAGACTGCCAACAATGGTTGCGGGGGAGTACGTTACGCCACTGGGACTAGCTACGTCAGTGGTAATATGTTAATATAAATTGTAAAAAACCATTTGCAGCTCGCACATTTTTTCCCCCCAACATTTTTCAATGTTTTGACTTGATCTGAATTCACGTGCATGATGTTCCTAAACTTATTATCTAAACAAATCTGAACAAAAATGCTCATTCAGTTATCATTTCTCCTGTTTTATTTATATTGTCTGCAGCTGAGCAATAAATACAAAGACATATTAAATGCTCATTCTTATTCAAGCATTTAATCGCATCACTTCTAATTAATTTAAAACCTCTTACCCTTATTCCAAAATGATTTTTCAAAACGATAAATACGATACAATAACCCGTTAAAGAATAAAAAAATAGCAAATAAAACATAAAGTATAAAAGCTTTTCCACTACTGCATTTCAGGATTAAATTTCCTGCCGTCCTCCGTGACAGATATATCCTTTTATGACCCCATTTCTTTCCGAGGATTTAACTATCGAATAGTTATTTTTTATCTCTTCTCTCCATCTGGAGAAAAATAAAATTCTACTCTTTATTTTTCCTTCGCAAAATGGACTAAAGATGGAATTCTCCACAACCACTGTTCCCAGCGCCATCTATTGATTCTTCGTAGAAATCCAACTGACGCTCGAGTATAGCTACTTCATTAATAAAAAGATTTTTTTTTATATCCTTTTTTTTCTGTTTCCGAGAAATTGCAGTAACTGATGATATCGCATTACCACTTCTTTGCTCAAGATAGATTATCGAATGATCATTTGTGAGGTTCTTCTGCTTTTTTTTTAGGGATTGCACAATGATTCTATATATATTACTTCAAATTTCGTTATTTTCTTAATATTAGTTCTACAAATGCGGAAATATTTCAAAAAACGGAAAATTTTTTTGAAAATTAGTCCTTTTATATCAGTTAATGCAATTTATACATGTATGACAATTTATGTTATGACGTCGAATTAATCTTAGTGGTTTTTTGTTTAATAATTTTGTTCGGCAGAAAGACAGCTTCAGTATAACAGTTTAAAAAAAAAGAGCTCGCTAGACGTTTTTATAGTTAATATCATTAATCAAAATTTAGCATAAATATGAATCACAACTATTGCTGAATGTCTTAAAAATTAAATCTCATGTATGTTTCGAGTTTTTAATATCATAAATATCAACAATTTTTGATGAAAAGTTAATAGATATATCTTGTGTTATAGTCAGCAACGAGATCTCACCATAAAATATTTTGTATGTTAGGAAAGTATTTCTGTGTTTTTATTCTATGTTATCATTTTGAAAAAGTGACACATTTAACTGGTATTAAACTTTCGAATAATCATATAAAAGTTCCACTTTTTAATACTTTTTTTTGTTTATAATCGTAATTTCTCATTTTTAAATGTTTTGAAGCAACTTTCGTTGAAGTAAAATATCAAATGTATGTGATTCAAAATTGCCTCATGTAGATTTCAAGCGGAGAGTAATTTTTGTTTAAAAGACTAATTAATGATTGTTTACGTGTTGTATAAGACATACACAGTACCATTACGCTATAACCACCTGTATAATAAGATGTAGCACCACATTTCACGTCACATTCTCCACTTCCCAGCTAGTCACTGACTCTTCAAGGTGCAGATAGATAATCTCTGAGGTACCTGGTACTAGTCACTTACCAACTGATCCGGCAAAAGTACAGCATGGATTCGATTTTCCTTGTGGAACCATGCGCGATAGAATTCATGTCAGATGAATTTGGAGGCTAACACATAACTTGAATTTCACCCGAATGTTTCTCGAACCACTTCGTGACATGCTGTATTATCCTGTTGGTAAACACCATCACCAGCCGTGAACACTAATGCCAAGGTGCACCTGCTCTGCAATGATGCTTAGATAGCGCGCAGACGTAAGGGATTTTTCTATGGGGATGGTGGGTCCTAAGATGATGTCCGTTGTAAACATGGCCCATACCACACCATAATATCAACGCTTATTTACACCTTGTATTTGGTGTCAACTGTGCCCTAGATGCCAGGGTTTTTCCTATGAAAATTGGCCTATTGGAACTCGCTCATCTGACTAGAACACTGGATTCGTCGGACCAGGTGACTTTCCATCGGCATTGTAGGCGCTGTTGGCGATGACATGCTATTAGTTCTGGGACGTATTTAGAGCGCCGTCTACATAGGCTCATACTCAGCAGTGTATGTTGAACTGAGTGTTGAGATACACCTTTAAGCTTCCTTTGCTGTAGCTTCTGTTGATATCGTCCATTGTAGCTCTTCGCTCTTGTGGAACAATGTGTAACAGTTTCCATTGTCTTTTTGAATCGATGCGCCGTGGTCGACAAAATGCTGATCAAGGGTTTTTCGCTTCAGCATTCACACACTACTTTCGATAAGTGTTCACAAAAGCTGCTCGTGAGCAGCTCACCAAACACACCAATATTGAAATCGATGTTCTCAGGTACCGAGTTTTAATGATTTGACCTTTATCAAAATCTAATAAATCAGCTTCTATCGGCATTATATCGCTAAATCTCAAAGTATGAAAGATAGTGCATGGGAGCTTTATATACTCCAGCATCACAGCTACTCGTGTGTCGTGGTTTGTCTTTGGACTAGCTTATTGTTCTAGATGAGGGGTAGTCATAGTGTAATGGCTCTTTGGTGTAGTTTAATAGTGAAAATGCACACAGTATTTCTATCAACTCGATAATATTCACGGTATTATTAATATTGTATTTTGTTGAAGTGTTTAGATTATTTTAATATCCTTTCTGATTTCTGTGTCTTTGAAAATTAGATCATTCAGATTAAAGATTCATTTTCATTCCTGTCATTGTACCTTCCCCTATTTTCTAAACGTTCACGAAAATACTAGTTCATTTCAATTTATGTATAAGACTTTATTTAATCTATAAGATTTTTTTTCGTTGTGAGTCGTAGTATTTTTTTTTATCACATTTTATAATCTGTACTCACATCGTGAAAAAAAGCTAATCGTTTTAAAACATGGATATTATATATTTATAAACATTGAATTTTTGATTGATACGAATATGAATCTTCGCAAGCTTTGATTTATTCGTAATATAGACGGCTCAAATATCATGAAATACAACTTTAATCTCCTTCCGATGCTCAGGAAGAAGCATGGTAATATCGATAAAGCAACGGTCTGATGGTCTGGGGTTTTTTTTGTTTGAGACTCGCTTTCGTCACGAGGAAGTAAGAAGGTTTTTGTAGCATATTAATATCAGTTTCGATTATAGGTCTCAATTCTTTCTAGAGGCCTGGTATAAAAGCTAAAAGAAACTAAACAAAAGTGTAAGAAAACAGGAAACTTATCAAATCAGATGTTATGCTATCATCATTCTATCATGGCTCTAAATCAGAGGCACTCAACCTTTTTTCCCGTCAGGCTACATGCACATGATAGATATTTCAAGCGGGCCACACACGCATGACAGGTATTTCATGAGGGTAAAGGAAAAAACGCACTATACGACCATAGCAACATTAGACAAAACAAAATTGATTAAAATATTTAAACTCATTTTTGGCTTTTATTTTAATATTATATTAACCTTTCTATCAAAAACACACATAAAAAATATTTACTTTTATGCCTTTTTTACTGAGTTTCGGGATAATTTCGATTTCCTTTCATTCATGACCAAGCCTTTTGCTTACATTCTACTATCAAAAAAAGAAAATTGATAGCAAATTTGACGTATTTAATTGTTTATTGATAGAATTTCCCGCTAAATTTTTAGTACATTGTTCTCCAATAATTGAATTTCTTAGTGCAATGGACTATTACCGGACTACTCAGAAAAGGCTGTCGGCCACATGCGGCCCGTGGGACGCAGGTTGAGTATCACTGCTCTAAATAATATTGTTCGCTCTAAATCATAAATTATATAGGTTGCAAACAAAAAAAAAAAACAAATACAGCAAAACAAATACCGGCATTTTACAGATTTAATTCAGAATGTCTAACATCTCAACCCTTTGCAGAGGTTCCTGGTCCCCCAAGCGACGTTCGCGTGGAGCAGACTTGGAGTCAAAGTGCTACTGTTCGATGGAACGTTCCTTATGGTGGGAACAGTCCCATCACTTTCTTCGTCGTACAGTACTGGAGAGATGCAGGTGAGTGTTTTCTCCATATTTTTCTTTTTTTCATTGTCTGCTTTCGTAAAATCATGAAATCTGATCCTTTTCGTATCCTTCAGGTGCTCCTCATAGGTTAGAAGAAGAGAAGGTATCGGCTTCACAGACGTTCACTATGCTCAAGGACCTTCAGCCAGGGACTTCCTACGTGGTGCGGGTGTTGGCAGAAAACGAAGTGGGAAGAGGAAATCCCTCTGAATCTCAGCAGTTCCTTACAAAAGAAGCGGGTAAGCAAAGGATGTTTGATTATATTCTTAAAAAACAGCTGCTTACTAAACAGAGTTTTTTAAAAGAAATATCTGTTTCCATTATTTTATTATAAAAGATGAATGCCACAAAAACTATTCAGATCTTAATAAAGGCATAGTATTATAAAGCAGTGGCATAACAGAGCCCCTCCCCCTGCTACGTGGGAGTTGCGGGGGTGTACTTTTTACTTTACTGTTATTAAGGTATCCGACTACGTTCGGAACCGTGATTTTAAAAAGGCGCATAAATGGATAATTTTCATGACTTTTAGCGTCATTTAGATTAGAATACATGCATAAAATTGTTTTAAGGACATTTTGACAAAAAAAAAAATTATTTAAACACAATATTTTGGCAAAAAATTAACTTAGAATAACCTTTTTTCTAAATGTTCTCCTTTTGTGAAAAATGCTTCTATTATAATATTTTGCCTGTATATAGCTCAGACCACTGTACAGAGTCTCAACTATGATTTTTGAAAAAATTCTCATTATTTTCAGAGTTACTTCTTCTAAAGTAATAATATTTCGCTTAGATAAAGTAAAGACCTCCAGAGAGTCTGAACTAGGGGTTTTGAAAAATTCACATTATTTTCAGAGTTACCACCAATTGAAATAATTATCGGTGTTTTTTTCTTAAAATTGCTCCCCTCTGTTATAGTAAAATATGGATAAACCCACTTCTAAGTTATATATTTCAAAAATTCTAGTTGAGCCTCTGTAGAGAGATCTGAGCTAGATACAGGCAAAACATTATTATAATAGAAGCATTTTTCACAAAAGGAGAATATTTTGAAAATGGGTCATTCTATGTTCATTTTTTTTCAAAATATTGTACTTAAATAATTTTTTATTGAAATAATATTCTTAAAACAATTTTATATACATTTTCTAATCTAAGTGACACCAAATATCATAAATATTATCCATTTATATACTTTTGCAAAATCACGGTTCCGAACGTAGTCAGATACCTTAAGTGTTTTCTCCTGTTAATGTTGGTGAGAGTAGTTACAGAGAATATGTCTAGTGGACTAATTAATAAAACTGATTTGACCTTATCTAATCATTAACTCTTTGTTGTTGTTTTTGTGAACTTATGAGATGAATAAGACCCATGTTCCAGATTTCCGCTTGTTACTTGACTGTGGCTCTAAGCTACAAGGTTCGTCGCCAGTAGCCCTTGTGTTACTTTATTGTGCAACGTTAACTGAACACTCTCTAATTCGCCTTGTGATCTCCCATAAATTTAAAATATCATCTGAAGTAATACTTCACAGATATGGTTAGTGCTATGGATTTTTTATTGTTAGTTAAAGGAAATATATTTACTGACCAATGTATGTATTATGGTGTAATCTACATTAATCTAAAAACATAGAATGTATGCACTCTTTTTAAAGTTTGAGTACATCTTATTAAAAACCAAATAAGTATCCAAACATTATCTTGAAATGTTTATATGCTATAAAATATTCAAAACAAACATATCCGTTTTAAAAATAACCACTCGTATTGCTCACGCGGGCTTTCCAATCACAGCAAAAATTTTGTAGCACTAAAAGGAAAAAAAAAAGATGCTATAGGAAAATTAAAATTAATTATTTAACCATCTTTTTTACAGAAAAATATTATATTTTTCTAAAATTTTTGATTTTGTTTTAATAATGCTTAGAAAAAGCAAAGAATTATAGTTAACAATACTACACAGATTCGTTTGATTAATGTATTTGTATATTTCCTGAATTTTTCACTCTTATTAGTTTAAGATAATTGGCGATCAGGTATACTTTATTTGTGTATATTTGTATAAAGTTAAATCAAAACTATCGTAATAATAAGAGTATAGTATTAAATTAAATCTGCAAAGGCATTAGGATATATATATTCTTATTATTTATACTAATTGAATTTGCTGGTTATAAATAAGCATATCATAAAAATCCCTTTTCAAATTATAACTAATAAGTTTCTTTCAATTCTGAAAATATCACACTTTTATGAGGGATATAGACAAAATATAATATGCCTACTTAATGTGTTTAATGCTTAAAATTTTAAATAAACTTTTTTTGATTATATAAATAGCTACTCTAAGTAATTGTTTCATTTTCTGGAAGCTTCTTTTGACTGTTATGTGCTTAGTTAGTTAATGTATTGAAACAACTAAAGAATTTAATTCATTCATGCAGTTAATTGTAACAAAGTGTTATTACTTAGAAAAAATGTTAATTATGAATGTGATGCATTTAATTAACTTTATAAGGTACTATAGAGTTCATATATTTAAATATTTATTATTTTTTTAGAACCTTCAGCTCCGCCTTTTGATGTTACAGTAGAATCTCGAGGCGCTGGTACTTTAAGAGTGAAATGGAAGGTATGTGTAAAAATTATAACATATTTTAAAACTTAAACTTTATAACTTTCATATAGTTAATTAAACGTTTTTTACTATAAAAAATGTCACTGAGAAGTTTATAATTGGTATAGATAATGCTATGGTTTATAGACAATGCTAAAATTAAACTTCCAAACTTAAAAAAGATATTTTAAACTTATTTATTTATTTTTCAAAATGTTATACTAAATTTATTTCTCTTTAAATTTCATCTGTATTCATCATTCTATTTTCTTTATTTTTTTTAAATATACTGTTTACTGTTCCAGACACCGCCGCGGGACCAATGGAATGGTCAACTGAAAGGGTACTACATTGGGTATCAGGTAGCCTCTAGCAAAGAGCCTTATTCTTTCAAAACCGTGGAATTCAGCAAACAGGGAGAGGAGGAATACCGTTTAACGAACTTACAAAGATCCACTGAATACCGAGTGATAGTTCAAGCCTTTAATAGTGCCGGAAGTGGACCGCCTTCACAGCATGTCCTTGCTAAGACATCTGATACAGGTAAGTTTTTAGACTGCACTGACTGATTATCAATGAATTCAATCAGAGCACTTTTTGTTGAACTTGAATAATTTCTGCTCATATTTTACAACAGGGGTCGGCAATCTAAGGCACTCGGAGCAATTTTTCTCTTTACTAATTAGTCTTTTGATTTTTTTTTTAAAGTAAAGTTGATAATTTTAAAATGGAGTTTATTGAACTAACATCTTCAGAATTATGGAATGAAAAGTTTACGAAATTGTTTTAAAAATTTGGAAGAAAACCCTAACGGTAAATCGACAGCTATTTTAGATTGTTTTATATCAATCTAGAGATATTTAGTTGCTTGAAGAGAAAATTACATATGCTCTGCTTTCCGCTTTTGGTTCTACATATCTAAATGAACAAATCTTTTATCATATGAAAGGTATTTTAAGTCTCATAAGAAAAGTATTTTAACAACTTCTATATGAAGTCACAAATTATACCTCCTAATTTGCGATATAAAGTAGAGAGGTGCAGGCACAAAAAGTTTGCATTAAAGTATTTAACTATTTTGAAGGAATACTTATGTTTTTTGTGTGTTTTGTTTGTTTCTTATTTTAATAATTATAAGTTTAAAAGATACACAATACAAAAAATATGTACAATTTTAATTTTTTTATTTGTGTTGAAGGAATAGTTGTATTTTATGTATATTTTTAAGCTAATAAATATCTTTAAATAATGCATAATTAATATATAATAAAAATCTAAATCTATATATTCTTGACCTTTATCCGCTAATTCTACATGCATTGCCAAGGGAACCAAATTATTTCAAATATTTCCTACTGTGCTGCATTCTGAATCATATTGGTAGATAGGTTTGGTACATCACAGCAAAGAGGTTGACGAGCTCTGTTTTACAATTTCTGTCAATATCGCATTAGGCTCAGTCTTATTTTTTAACAAACGAACAGTTCCAAAATTATCAAACTAGACACGCATTAAATGGGTTAAGAACTGAAACAATTGGATTTTTTTATTTACTTAAAACATTCACAAGTCTTAACTCAAGATATGTAAGAGACGCAATATTTTAGCTTGAGAGAATAAACCGAATAATTGTTAAGTTGACAAAGTACAGAAACAAAACGCAAATTACAGCTATATTGATTCATGGGCCTTTAAATTATTCTATCTTCTGATTAGATACATAAAAATGAATTTCCATCGACTGCAATGATAGCGATATTTTAAGCTAAATAACGGTTTACAAAACAGGTGTTTTAAATTTAAAATGAGAACTTTTTGCTCTCTCCTGTGCCTTTAAACATTTTCTTTTATAAACTACAGAATTAAAAAGCAAAACTTAAATCGACTGACAATTTTTTCCCTTCAAAAGAAAAATCTTTTTGAGTTCTTACATAATGAACATTCTTCGAACGGCAGTCACAGAAAAGGTTTTGTAACCACTGATGCTTGCAATTTATGACATGAGTTCCCAAAAATGCAATGTCTGCTTTTTTTTCTTCTCTCAGACTAAGTTTTATTCATTTCTTTCTCTCTTTTCCGCAGATCCTCCTTCTCCCCCTTTCCTGTGGGTAGATTTCCAGTCACGTTCCAGTATCGGCCTCAAGTGGAAGCACAAAGCGTTCCCTCCCGTGAAAAAAGATGATGACAAAGAAACCCCTGTCGCTCTTCCCGGACGTAGGTCTAGCTTTTTTACTCTCCCCACAATCACTGTTAGCAGATGGTGTTGACATTGACAGGCAGGAGATTGCCTGTTGTGTAAACTTTCCTGTAAACGATGGAAAGAAAGATTTGTCGTGGTCAATTTTATTTTATACTGTATAAATATGTCAACTACGAAAAAAATTCCTGAAGATCAGGTGAATGTGTTTGGTGGTTAAATTAAACACACTGAATAGATTTTCTTTAAAGGAATTACATAATAAGCCGTTTTTTATTCAGTTAACAATTGATCACTTGGGAAATCATTTTTATCATATGGTATATAGGAGCTTTAAACTTAATTTTTACATTAAAAGTATGAAATAAAGATAGAGGGGAAAATATCATTTTGGTCCTCGATAAATGTGAAAACTACACATAAACGATTAGGTTTGTAATGAAGTTGAGCTAATAATTTATTTATTGACTTAATATTTCTAATTTTATCCTAGCATTAGTCTGGAGCTTTCTGAATTTTTCTTTTCTTTTTAAAAAAAAACTGTTGTTTAACACTTTTATGGGATATTGGTCTTCATTTCGAGTTATACACATTTCTTATTATTTCGTTATTTCTTAGAATTTTTTTATAAAAGGTATAATATATTATAATTTTTAATTAATAGAATTTTTTAAAAAGCTAAAATTTGGAATTAATTTTAAAAAAAACGCTCATTTTTTTCGCAGTAAAAGTTTAATTTGGTTTTTTATGAATAAACAGAAATGGTAAAATTATCTTGCTATGGATCTGAATTTAAAAAAAAAAAATTCTGGATTTAATTTAGGAATGTTTTTATCTTCAGCTTACACAACTTATAAAGAGGAGGGGGGGGGAGATCTTACTGTGTGCTATCAAAAAAGTCTCATAAATGTAATCCAGTAAGCTGGAGGAAGCTCTGAATTCATTCTCATAGTAAAAAGCAAGTGTAACTATTCCTATTGAGCCTTTTCACTTTCTGTAAGACTTTTTAGCCATAAAAAGGGTTATTGTTTTGACTACCAATAAATTGGTCAGCTCATCAGCTAATCTGCTTTGTTCAAATTTATTTATGATGTAATTCAAGCGTGCTTTAATTCAAGCGTGCTTTACCCAATAATGAATTTAATTTTTAAAGTATGTTATACATTTATAAAAACTCTTTGTTAGATAATATTTTATTTAATTGAAACACCTTTTTTCTTTTAATAACACAACCCCTGGGTGTCTAAAACTGTTTTATGCAAACCTTTTTTCAGAATTATTAAATATATTTCTTTTATCTTAAGTAAATGTTGTTTTCCAAAACACAAAATGTAGATGCAATATCAGAAACAACGATGGATTTTGGAACAAAGTAAAAAATCTTGAATTAAAATTCCAGAAAAGCATAATAATAAAAAATAAATCGTAATTTAATATTTTTAATATTGTTTCATTACATTTGTTTTCATCAAATACATTTTAAAAATTCGACAGAAATTAATCATGAGAAAACAAATGCAAAAATGAAGAAAAAAGCCTTAAGAATCAGGCGAAATCCGATGCGATATAATTAGTGCGTAATTTTATTTATATAAAAATGTAGAATTCTATACATAATTCGTCGGGTGTTAAATCAGTTTGAACCTTAGAGATGACAGTAAATACGAAAGTATACAGCAGCTGAAACCTCAGAACTGGTTTCTAAGTGAAGCAGGTGGCTCATAGAATGAACCTGTTATAATTGTCTCTGAGATTAATGACAACCTTATCATGTGTCCTTAGCCAATTACTCTGTTTTGTGTGTGGTTTTTTAAATTTTTTTTATGTATCGGAATGCTGCAAGAGAGTAATTACATCATTAACGTTTTATTGGCATGCACTTCACACATACTTTAATCAATTCTCTGAATCGTATGTGAACTGTATTTGTTTCGAAATGGACAATTCTTTTTTTATATAGGGATTTCATTTCGTTATATCTCCTTTATTCTGTGTGTTAAATTTTTATATTTAAGTTGTCAGAATAAATTACGAAAAAAACACATTAGTGCAATAGATTGATTCAATGCACCAACAAAATAATAAAAAGTTAGTTTAGCATATTGTTTATGCAATTCTGACTGGAAACGAACACTTTATTATTGCTTAATGTAGAGAAACTTATTTTGTTATTTCTATTCATTAAATCAATTGAATTAAGTATGCAATAAAGTAATTCATATAACCAGTTTAAAGAATTTGCATGAACATTAGGAAGCAACCGTTCAGATTATACCCCCAAATTTTCAAAATTTTTATTATCTCTGAAACTTTTAGGTGTATGTGCTTCCTAAATCTTCTGTTGTAAGTGTTTTTTAGTGGAATTGATTCTGTACAATATCTCATCTCGTACTTGCTTTTTGTTGTATTTTAGAGTCACCAAACACATAATTATTTTTAATTTGATTTCTTTCTATATGGGTAGAGACAATTAGCACATAAATTTTTTAAAAAGTCTGGTTTTCAACTCCTGATATCGTTTCTGAAGAAAAAGATAACGTGCCCAAAATATTATTTAAATGTATAAAATTATTTAACTAAACATTTTTTGTGTGTCATTTTTTAAATTTGATTGCAAATAAAGTATCTGAATCTATATTTTTTTGTATGTTTTTCTTTAAAATGAATACAATTATTTTATTCTATGCCAGCGGTTCTTAAATTGTGGTCCGTGGATACATGGGGTCCCCAGCGCCTCTCTAAGGGGTCCTCCAAGGTCTTTCATTTAATGTTAAGATTTCCCTTTTTCGCAGACTCTGGAAACACCTCGAGGAAAAACTTAAAGATATACCAACCTAGACTAGATCACTAAATTTCCCAAACGAATAAAACTCCACTAGAACATGCAGTTCGATCATGAATAACCAGTTTATGTATTCCTTGTGCTACTACACATAGCCATTACTACAACATAATTTGGATTTTAACTGACAGTCATGCTTCTATACAGCACTTTTCTCATTGGACAACTGTTGGGGATATGACAAGCCGGAATATTCTGGATGTTGTGGTTCGACTTTCTTCTAGACACTCTATTTACTTCCAATGAATCCCCTCCCATATTGGATTGAATGGTAACGAGATGGCCGATAGTTGAGCCAAGTCTGCCACTGCTGACGCCTTGCGAGGTGACGCATGTCTAACTTTTGCTGAACTCTCCTCTATTAAAAGGATGGAATTGAATGCACTTTGGAGAGTGCCCCCTGCTCACCCTTGGTATTGTCTGAGAAAACCTCTTTGGTGTCACCAACTTAATTTTCCTAGGGATCGGCAGACGTGCTTTTTTAGTGGCCACATCAAGTCTCTTACTTTTGAACAGGGCCGGAAAGTCTTTCCAGAGTGTCTTAGATGCGAGGCTGATCAGGCCCCCTCCTGAATCATATTCTTAATTGTTTGAGTTTTACTGTGGACGAGGTTATAAGAAATCCCATTTTATTTCTGGATTTCTTGGAGATTTTTGGTTTTATGGAGATGATGTATCAGAGCTACCATCTGGGATAAGAAACAACAACAACAACACAACGTAATTTTTTAAATACATATATGTTTAATGCTTTTTTGAAGGGAAAAAGGAAGAGTAGTGCTAAAAAATCATTATTAGGATCATTGAGGAACTTATAAATCACTTAGCAATGTGATGGAAGTCAGGTGTTCAAAACTTTGGGGGTCCCCGACGTCAGGTTAATTCATAAAGAGGAGCCGCGACAATCAAAAGTTTCAAGAACCACTGCTCTATGACAAAGTCATTGAAAATTTCCAGACGTATTGGTTCAAAAATATATTTCTAAAATATCTATAAATATTAATATTTCCACAATACTTAACTATTTATGTAGTTTTTTAATATGTGAATTTTTTTTTCGCTTTCGTTGACAGATTATACACTATATTATAAAGACGAGTATGGGCCGTGGAGTGAAATTACTGTACCCCGTTCAGCTGAACGGGAATACACTCTCACTGGGCTGAGAGAGGGTACACGCTACCAAATGTACATGAAAGCAACTTCAGAAGCAGGAGATAGCGACTCCAGTGATGTGCTAACAGTCAGGACTGAAGGAGGTGGTAAGTTAACAAAATTAATTGCTTCTTAATATCTTTTTGTGCTTAAATATAAAATATATATATAGCTTTTTCATGTTAAGAAATTTTAAATATTTCTTAAAAAGTTTTTTTGCTTAACAGGGGACGAAATGAAGTCGTTTAAAAGAAAAACTACTACACTTACAAAACCTTTTAATTCTTTTTGTTTAAAAAGAACTTCAGTATGTTGTGTATAATTAATTTCTACATGTTGTTGATAATATTAAAAGACAATGTACGTGGAAATTAAATGTAAAATAAATGGATAAGTACTATGTTCAAGTAATTTACTTTTATACAATGAAATAATAATAGTTCTGAAAATTTTTTGCTTGAAAGGAAAAATGATATTTTTTGAATGATTTTTAAATAACTGCATATTTTAAATTATTTACTCACAAACAAAACTTTGATATCGTAGGATTGAAATTAAATCATAATTTCTTTTTGAATTGATTTGTTTCTAAATATATTGTTATTTTACGAAAACAAAAGCTATTTATTTTCAATATCCATTTTTTCAAAATATGTTAAAGTATTAAAAGTGGAAAAAAGGTATATACAGTTCTGAAATGAATTTGGAACTCCTTGCATATTTTCGAGATGTATCCCAATAATATATTTACCTATAAAATTGTATTGTTATTTTAAGTAGTAGTTTGAAATTTTTATAATCCATATGCTACTCATTTTTAAATATTGTTTTTACATAAGAGAAGATTTTTAATTTCGAACAAACTCCTACCAAATGATTCGTATATATACTTCATTTTATGTTACATTTCCTTTTCATAATTAGATTTAAACAAGCTGTCATGTTCTCGTAGTCTTTTTTCTCTCTTTTCATGAACACAAAAGCATCTTAATACGGACGAAAAAAATTCAGAAAGTAGAAGAGAGGGTAATTAGAACTCTGCAATCCATAGAATCTTTCACCCTAGAGATCTGTTACAACTTTATTTCTTTTGTTGCGCTCCCAGAACTCATGTATTATTTGACCTCAAAAATAAATAGCTTCTGAGTCATTGTCATCATAACAGAGGGCATCGAATTTTAATGGTGCAAGCCAAATTGTATATGGAAGATATGAATAAAGAAGAAGCGACATCTTAAATTTAAGGGCGTAGTTCATACACTGTAGACGAAAAAGTTACTTGAGATTGTTTGTGATGGGAAGGTTTTTACTTGGGTCGGATTGCATCATTAGTTGCATTGATGACTTCTTTTAGATATAATTACATGTGGTGCTCACCATGTTACAGGTTCAGAAAGAAATTCTAGCGAACCTATGATATATCACACCCTCTTTATTAAGCAATTGTTATTGTTCTGAGCAAAAAATAAGTTTTTCTGTAGAATTAATAAAGTTAAATACAAAATAATTAATTATTTTTATTTTTAATCTACATACTTATTCGAAATATACCCCATTTTTCAACTGAATTAAAATTTTATTCACAGTTACAAAAATCTGTTGATCAAAATTTTAAAAAGGAATTAGATATATGAAGTAATTCATTGTCATCTAGAAGAATTAAATAGAAATTGTTACTCTTTCTCAAAAGCAAGTAGAAAGTATAGTTATATCGGTGTGTTGTTTGTTTAAAGATAAAATTTTCTATCGAGTTGTATGCATAGAATTTTCATTTGCTGTAGATATCGTCACATTGATAAAAGTCTTTAAAAACGCATTGATTTAATAATTCATTTGATCTTGAGAAATAAATGTGCTTTATCGCTACTAATTAAACACATTTACAAAATTAGGCGTTGAATATTTAGACGATTGTAGTATAATAAAGCATAATAATTTCACTATCAGTCATCAATAAAAGGTATATAATCAGTTTCATGACCATTGATATAAGTTTTCAGTTTTGAACGCTTATATTCATCTAACTTTCCTTATTATTATATCTGTAATAATAGCATAATAGCCTTTTCTCCATATGACTGATAGAATCAAGTTCACTACAACAGCTTTTTGCTCATTAGATTTATTTCTTAACGATATTGATTTCAATACAAAGTAAGGCTGTCTGTAGCTCAATTATATGTAAAATAAGATTTTTCCAGATAGTTAATAATTATAACATAAAGAAAAATAACTAAATTACTATATTTTTTCAAAGATCAATTCACATAAAAGGATTTACGGATTGTAAAAGGAGAATCATTCTATATGTAATCACATTTCTACTGAGAGTTTTGTTATGCATTGTATATTCTCAACAAATATATAACTGTACCTTTCCTTTTTTCAGGGAACTTAATGTCCTAATTATGTGCATGTGTATGTTTATTTACTTTTTTTTAAAACTTATTTTACACAGCTTTGGGGATTATATTCGTTATCCCTAAGAATCTCTGCGTAACATTGCAAAATGGCGATTAGTTTATTAAATTATTCAATATAATTATCATGTTCTTATTTCACTATCGTATTGAGAACATTTTTTTATTATAGTACTCAGAAGCGCACACAGGAATTTTTGAAGGGGTGCAGGGTTGCAAGTCCACCATGTATCATGCTCCTTTTGATGTTGTCGATTTACCGAAACAAAACCAGTAATAAACTAATTATTGAATAAATAATTAGCATTAATTAATAAAATTAATCATTAGTAACAAATACAAAATTAAATTTTACGTACTATATACTTAGAATTATAATCAATCGGAAAAAAAATCAAAGGCTTTGGGGGGATCCGGATCCTAGGACACCCCCCTTGTGTGCGCCACTGATAGTACTCCATTCTCTTGGAATAAAATGATTCTTTGCGCATAAAATATGTGTGTGCGTTTTGTATCTCTTCTCTTATACTTAATTCCTTACCATTCTGTCGTCATATAGTTTTGTGGTTATGGTCACTAACACTCATTGCCGGCGTGTCGCGGTTTCCAATCTTGGCACCACTGAAGGCGTCGAGTTGAGGGGACTGATGCACGTTGAATCTTTCGAACTCAAAGTCCCCCGCCGCGGGGGGATGTGGTAATTTGGAGCAGGGCCGGCTCTAGCAGGACAAAAATAAAAAATACCGCCCTTCTCTCTGAAGCAAAAGATAAATTGTTCACAAATATTAACACCTCTAAAACTTGAATAACTCTTTCGAGCAAACAGGTAGCATATATATATATATATATATACATATATATATATAATTTTAAGTCTTAATAAATACAAAACAATTCGAAATTAAGGACTCAATAATTACTTGTTAAAACCTAGTAAAATGTAAGAGAAGGAATCGCCAATTTCTTCTAAAAAGAGTCTATTGATGGTGGGGATCACAAACATTTATTTTACATTATATAGTAACCACACTCAAGACTAAAATAAAATATCTCCTGTGGCTTCCTATCCACCAAAAACTTTTATTACCCCTATCCTCTTATGGATAGCTGACACCGGACATCGTATGGGTGCAAAGAATGTCCATTGTGATCCCACACCTGGAGGGGGAGAAAATTACTTGTGAAAGATATGTAAACATATCAATTTCATGATTTAACATATACTCCTGCTGGAAAACTTCAAGTTCCAACATTAAAGAAAACTGGTATTAAACATACAAAGTACAAAATAAGGAAATAAGATACGCTTAATGAAATACCAAATTCACGCACAATAATATTCAGAATATAAATCAAATTTTTTGTAACAAAAAAAAATATATTTTTCAAATTGGATCCAAATGCCGCCCTTAAAATTTGCCACTCCGGGCAGGGGTCCGGTTTGTCTGGCCCTAGAGCCGCCCCTGTTTGGAGAGGGGGTACCAGATCGGGTTTGTCTTCGTCACTTGATTGAAGCTCAAGCTTAAAAGGACTGTTGTCAGTAGCCCTCATGTTGCTGTATAGTGCAATGTTTGTATATAACTCTCTCTCTCCACCATACCTTTCGAACTTCGAGTATTAAATAGAACAAATTTCGTATTTGGTGGATATTTCCTAATTTGAAGAATACAGTATGATAAATGGAAAACTATGTGAAACAATCTCGTGAACTTGTATTAACATTTGGATATTTTTCTACCTCAAAATGTTTCCTCATTCTTTAAAATTAATATATGAGTACCTTAAACTTATTTCTTAAGTAACATTGATTTTAAAACATCATTTTTAAAGAAAAAACTTTATTAGGTGATATTAATGAAGTGTTGTCGTCACATTTGAGGAATTCTGCTATCTTTTTATCACGTATATAAGCATGTTCTTTTTTTCAGCTCTATCTGATATGTCTTCTCATCCGATCGTGGAAAGGGGAGAAGACACTCCCATCTACCTTCGTCTCTCCGTCATTGCTCCTCTGGGTTCCTCTGTGGGGATCATTTTTCTGGTGCTAATCGGGGCCTGTTTCTACGTCAGAAGGGAGGAAAAACGCTACAAAGCAGCTGTGCCAGGTATATATCACTTCTCTCTTCTTTTTTTCCTCTTTTATGGCTGAGCCGGATATATTTTCTGCAATTTATCTTTTCATACTTTGAGTCAATCAAATGAGAGAACATGTATTTGTATACTTTATTAGATTTATTAAAAAATTTTCATGAAAATATTCAATGTCATAAAAAGTTGCTAAGTTCAGTACTGCAATTCATTACGATGGATTACGTTATGGAAAATATATTTAGTTTAGTGTAAATTCAAGTCTTTAATGGGTTTGTCTCCTATTAAATTTTGCAGTAACAAAAAAATCAATAAAGAAATAATTCAATGCATAACATTCATTTGAAAATTAATTGTTTTATATCGATTTAAAAAAACTGTTTTAAAAGTATCTTAATTTGTTGTTGAAAAATTATGGCTAGTTGTTATCGACTCGTTTTGAAAAAGACGGTTTATTTCATATTCAGTATTGACTTTTTGATTTTTTAATGTAACTGTTTCTTTAAAAAGAATAAGAATTCTATTCGATATTCCGAAATTATAAATAAATGAACTGTTATTCGTAATTCTACTTCTTAACAATACGAAATGGTGTAGATTTAAATTTGAGCCTCATGCTATGATAAGTTATTAACTCTATATGTCTTGACTTTTCACATATAGAGAAAGAGATGAATTTAGAAACTGGCCTTAAAAATACTTGAAAGTACCATTGATTAATAATGACATTAAATAAATATTTATTTTTATAAGGGTGTTATTTTATTTAAATAAGAATAAAACCATCAGTTCTGCTCATGTCTCAATCAAATTTTAAGTTTGTTTCGGCTATAATTGCACGATTTCAAAAGGATACAAATTGAATGAAGATTAGCTTCAAGTTATCAGGGTAATTGACATTTTAAGTAGTTTCTTATATTTTAAAAATCAGAATTATATATATAAACATCCGATTCCGAATAGCCTTCTCGGAATTTTACTTTACGTAAAATAATAATTGTTGGCTTCGTTTGATAGTATTTCAATTATTTCACATCACCACTTAAAAAGAAATGCGCAATACAGTTGTTTTATTGAAGTTGTATAATTTGCATACTGTCACTTTTAAAAGCTCGCGTATAATTTAGATTCTATCCATGGATTTAATAACGAATTTTGCCAAACTTTTCTTTTTCGTGTAAGGTGTATGACACAAAAGCCTAGCTAACATACAGATTGTGTTTTCTTATTAATGGTTAAAATAAATATTACAATAGTTTTTGCAACCAAACTGTGTGTGTGTGGTATTTCAAAGCTAAAAGATTAGTACTTTTCACGCCACTGGATGTAATGAAACTATCAAGGCTTCGATAATTTCGAGCCCAGTGATGAAATGTTTTATGCCATCATGTATAAGTCACAAAACCGCCTGTGGTATCTCAAGCTTCACTGCGTTGTGTGACCAGAAAGATTTGTTTCTCTGGAATCCGCTTGGTTGGTCCGTCAGTACGTTTTCCACTGTTACACGCCCTTCAATTTCAGTGTCACTTTCCCACTCATTGAACCATGCCATATGATAAGGGGCATTGGACCATAAACTTTTCCCGTTTCTAGCTAAGATTGTGACGTTCGGGTCGCGACCTTAGGCAACGGACCATAGCGGATGGCATATTAATGTAGCGTGATCGGAAATGTCGAGTACAGTTGTCTTTGTTAACCTTGGTGATTGTCTTAAGACTACTTTTATTTTTTCAATTCGTCGTGAATAAGAATTAATGATGCATTCTGCTTAAAGAGGGTTAAACAAAAGAATGTAGTGCTCGTCTTTTGTCTAGACCGTTTATTTTGTGGGAAAGAGGTCGATGGACTGATGATGATTGTGGTAAATTGCCATGAAATCTTCCAAAATGGACAGTTTAGCTCGTATTTGTTTTGTTAACTTTTTGGATAATAACGTGCTATAATTAATTTGTAAGTAATATAATATCATAATTTTCATATTTTGCCAGACTAAAATTATGAATCTATTTGTGGAGGAAGTTGTTTTAAATCGATGGAGAGTGACTAAAAAGACAGCATTAAATATTTTTAATTTCAGTTTTTGATATGACTGAATTTACAAATTGAAGAATTTTTCGATTTAAAATTCAGCTCATTCATAAAAGTCTAGAATCATTGAATTAATTTATACGGTACATGTTTGGGTTAATATACAAGAACCTTTCTATCTACGAATAATTGATTTCTCATAATGGAAATATGAATGGAATAAAGTTGTAACCCTTGCTGATACTATTATTTATTATTCTCCCTTTTTTATCATTTTTATTACATTACAAATGTCTGCTGCACAAATGCAAATAAAGTTATCCAACTGCAAACTAAATTATACGTTAAAATTATTGAATTTGTGTATTCTCACACTGAGCATTGTGTGACATCTATGTGTGAATCAATAGCGCACACAGGAATTTTTCAAAGGGGGGTCCGGGGTCGAAAGTTCACCATTCTTGTATCAGGCTCCTTTTGATTTTGTCGATTTTCGAGAACTAAAAAAATAATAACTAATTATGAATAGATAATTAGCATTAATTAATAAAATTAATCATTAATAACAAATATTTAATTAAATTTTATATTCTATATACTTAGAATTATAGTCAATCGGAAAAAAAATCAAGGGTTTTTTGGGGGGGAGGGGTCCGGGCCCCCAGGACCCCTCCCTTGTGTACGCCACTGATGTGAATCCATCCATCTATGTGAAGCCTAATGCAAGAAAGAAAGCATTTCCCCATGTATATGAAGGAATACCTTCTTTCTTGCATTAAGCTGTATAAAAAGTGAGAATTTTAAAAGATGTCTTGAAAGCGGTTCTCAAATAATATATTTAAGAAAACAGAAATGAATTATTATTTGAGAAAAATCATTTCTATAGTTTTTAAAACGTGGATTGTGACTGAATTAGCTTTAAAACGCTTTAAATGTTTCTAGTATTTCATTTAAAAGGCTCGTTCGAAGAATGAAACTGTCGTGGACTATTTCTACTTTTTAAACAAACTAGTTATTGTACTGAACATTTTTAATCGTTATTATTTGTTTTATCTGATATTGGCAAAATTAGTCTATGATTCTCTTTCTGTATTAATAGGATTTGAAATTTTATATAACAATTGTTATAACAAAAATGTATAGAATAATTTTCTCATTAAATTTTTGTGTAGCAGCCATTAAATTCTGTACATCTTAGTAAATTCCATATTTCCATTTATCCACGTGAATCATTCATTTTTAGGCGGTCCGGACCGTCGTTATTCCTACTGTGGCAGTTCTACTTTGCCTCACCCTCAGCGCTACAAAGACGTGGATAAGAACCGGCCTCTGCTTCGAATTCCAGGGGTGCCTATGCCCCCTCTTCCTCCACCAGAAGGCTATCCTGCCCCTTATGCCACCATGCCCATACGCTGTGGAAGCGCCATCACTACCGAACGACGTAGGCCCTCCGAAGAATGCAGAGCAATCGTTGTCGGAAAGAATGGGATGCTTCATCACGTGAGTTTACTTTATTCCAAACTGTTTCTAATAATTCTAAAATCCAATTTTTGAAGAAACAAATTGGAAGGTTTTATAATATGGATGATAAATCGTTTTTAAAAAAATGGTTACTAAACATACGCTACGATTCCAATTGATTGCAATGATATGACAGAGTTCTTAAGATCTGTTGGTGACCGCGGTAATGTAGTGGTCAGAGTCATGAGCTCGTGACCAGCGTGTCACGGGTTCAAGTCCTGGGACCACTGAAGACCCGCCGTGTTGAGGAGACCTATGCACGTTAAATCTGCCAAGGTTCAAAGCTCTTCCGTTGGCATGGAGTAGTAGTTTGGAGTGGGAACGTCAACTCATCTCGTCACCAATAGCCCTCGTGTTGTTTTACTGTGTGACGTCAATAAAATACTCACCTAAGATCTGTTATAAAAAATTTCATCTTCAATTTTTTATTATATTATCTATTTCAGTAATTAAAGCTCAGTTAAATCAAAATTTGTAGGAGAATATTAAGCCTCCTCCCTCCTACGAAGTAAGGCTTTGGACTCCAAGCCAGATCATATAAAAGATTGCAACTTGGCTTCAATCAGACACACTTTGGGCCCATAGAATCTTGAGCCTCTTCGCGATGTGGGGATTACGTCACTGTCGTAGTATTTAATTGCTTGGCGATTTCCAAAAGTCGAGAAAAAGTCAATTAGTTATTTATCAATAATAAACTATAGTTCATCAACGATTAATAAATCGTAACTATTTCTGATTTTTTTTAAAGAGATAAATATTGTTACTTATAATATTAGAAACTGTAACAATAAAAAATATTAAACGTTATTTTAGAACTATATCAAAGTGAAACAAAACAAGATATTTGTAGGAACTGTCAAAAGTTTCGGCATTTTTATAATTTCTTCTTAAATTATATTAAAACTATTGATGAATATTAAACAATAATATATAAGTATAAGAAATCAGTTTTCGAAAAAAGATGAAACTAGTTTGTGTTTTGTATTTTTTAGGCTACCATGGATCGTAAGCGCATGGCTGGCCTCACTATTCAAGAAACAGCAGAGGTTCACCATTACGACATGGCAGCCTGAAGGAGTGGCAAACACCGCACTTCAAGTGAATCAAAAACAGGCAGCTCTTATTATCGATTAATTTATTCGGTTCATCAATCGATTGTTCTTGCTTTAGAAGGGAAATTCTTGCATTATCAATTTGATGTAGATTTAACTCACGTGTTATAGGTGTTGTTGCTACTGCTGTCTTCGATGATTCTCATCCCTGAAAGTACAAAGAAGATGCCAACTGGAGAGTAAGGTGTCATGCAAAATATATTTCCTGTATAATCAAGTCCATGGTTGTGCAAAAAGTACCTCTTTGGAAACCGTCACACAGTTCCGCTAAAAAGGTGTTGTGGAAGAGAGTTCTGATTGCACACTTAAGGTGTGTGTATATATACAACCACCTGCAAATCTTCTTTGTAGATTATCAAGCATGGCAGAATGCCCTTGCTCATCAGGGCCAAGCGAATCGGAATATATAATCACACACAATTAGGAACAAGAGATAATACACAATATCTTTCAATAGTGAAATGAATTATCACACACTGAACTGTAATCAAATTGTATATTCATGAGATATGAAGCTCATTTTAGTAAAAAAAAAAATCACAATAATTGAAGCCTATATTTGAACAAATATGTAGGAAATACCGAATCATTTTGGACTACTGAAAGAACTAAATAGTGCAAACGATTCAATCGAATTCACTGACATAGATGAATTAAAATTGTTCATAGACCTCTGTATAGATTCACTAATGTCTTTATTGGGAAAAAAAAGAACAAATGTAATACATAACCTTCAAAATAACTTGCTTCAAAAAACTCAACAAGAAAATCTTTGGTTATTATTTCGATGTCAGTTTTTGTCTCTCATCTTCAACTCATCATCATTCATCAATGTTCCCACTAAGCGCCATAAATTTCAGAGCTAGTCGTATCGGCAGTGTCAACTAAACATATCTTAGAATGAGGGAAAAAGGTCCGATGAATGTCCATTTTACTTCAGGTTTTCTGCGATTTGCGGATATTACTGGTCATCTAGAAGTGAACACCTCTATGTTTTTCCGGAAATTTCCCACGAAGATAAAAGGAAAAAAGAGGCTTTGTGGTGTCAAATATAGAAGTACTGGATAAAATATTGATCTAATATGCAAAGTTATTGTTAAAGTTAGATGAATCTGATATCAATCTGTAATTCACAGGCAAGGTAAATTTAAGCTACTCTTATTCTGAGTAAAAGGAATGGGAAATCGCTGAAATAGGACTTTAAATTGCTATTTTAGTGATCATAGCAAATTTTCTGTCATATTTACCTCCAAAAAAGCAATTTATTTGTTCGATCAAAAAAATTGAAATACTGATTATGAAATTTTATTTATACAATAATTACTTATAATTATTTCATTTCGATGATTTATGTTACAAGTTTTTTTTTTTAATAATTTAATCAAGAGATTAAATTTTATAAGTGAAATTATTAAATTTCAACTGTATGCATAATCATTACAACTCTAATTGATATTTTTAAGACAATAATTGTTTGTTAATAATTAAATTAATGAAATCGAGCTGGAAAATTTTAAGCAATTTAATAGATGACTCATTATTCTAATATTTGAGATTTAAGATTTAGTAATACTATAGAAATGAAAGTTGTTTTTTTTCTTTTATTTATATGAGAAATAAAATTAAGAATGTTAGATTTATATATAATTATCCTTCTTCAATGAAAATTATGGTAATTCAATTGTGGAATTTCATTTCACCTGTATAATTAAGATACACAAATGAAATAAAATTGTTTTTAAGGGGCAAAAGAAAAATTTTTAATGATATTTGAAAGAAAATGTAAACTTACAAAAATGAGATTCTCCTTCTACTCAGATTAAGGTATATGGTTTGTGAAAAAAATTGAATAAGCTGCAATTAAAGCATATGGCCAAATGATACTAGTCTCAAAAACTGTTTGAATTTCGTCTAAAGAAACTAAGCTCAGGAGGTAATTGGAAAATCTCTTAAGACTGTTGAACTTGGGGCGGCGACTTGTGGTTTGCCCCACATTCTTAGGTGCTGAATAAAATTAGCGTCCTTAAAGCTGTGACTGAATTTTTTGTGATACTCGTATATGTGCAAGTGGAATTCTGCGAGGTAACTTAATGATGTAAAATAATTTTACTATTTACGCACAGCAACATAAAAAAAAGGAAGAATAAAACAATTCCGGATGCATTTCAGAACTTTTCACTAGGGATCAAATGTTAAATCACATTCGTACTGCTTTACTTTATTTAATAGCATTCAGCTGTTTTAGAACATGGCCCATTATCCTGATACTTTCTGCTGTCAACAGTTATCATTTTCGTTTACTGGCTTTCATCATGGATTTGATATGGTCTTAGCATCATCTATGGGAAACTCTTTCATTCATTACTTTTTTGGCGACTTGGCAAGAGTAAAGAAGATTAAAATTTCAATGAACATTCTAATTGATCGAAAGATTCGATCTAAAGAAAGTTGGCGTCTTTGAGTGTTGGATGGAAGTGACTCCCCTTACACCATTATGTAACAGAATCAATTCGGTGTAGGATATCTCAATATTTATAGTGTCCCACACATTCGCCTTTGCATATTTTTGTTTCATGAATGGGCTTATCTTGTTATTTTTCATGCTAACTATTGAAAAAACTGCTTACACAGGAAACAATACTCTCTCTGCACAAGAATTACTCCTTTAAACTCTTAGTGTTGTATGTATGTTTGTGTGATGCGCTCTTAATACTTCAGTTCAATTCACAGCTGGCCTGAGAATTGGAACAGAATGGTAAACAAAAGTGCAATACATTTGAGAATCGAATACCAGTAGTCATTCCAGTGCTGACTAGAGCACTGTACGCAACAGATTATGTGTTACGGTCTTCAAAAAAAGCAAATAACGTAGGTTCTTTTTCGAATAACGCTCTTAGATGTCGAACAACTCTTCGATCAAGAGAGGTTTTGTAACTGATGTATTGTATAAAAGCTTCCGAACAAGTCATTGAATGCTTCAAGTTATGTTTATTATAAATGTATGAGTGTGTTATGTTATAGAGTGTATATCAATTATATACATCTGTGTTGACTTTGTATATACTATAAAGAACTGTGCAAAAATGCTCATACTAATGAAATGATTTCAAAACCCAAGGTTGTTATAAATAAAGTGATAATTGAAATATGTAAACTCTTGTGAAAGTATTCGCAACGTCAAATGATATTCACTTCAGAAAAAAAGACTATTCAGTGCTGAAAATAATTAATATATTAATTTCCCTAGTGTCTTGTAATAAGCACGAGATCAGTGCCAAAAAAAAATCAAATATTTTCGTCACTGAAAACGACGAATGACAGTCCTATGATTTTGTGATGTCTGTGCAAATACCTGAGCATTTCTTAAGCCTTATTCCTTGTTCTCTCATGTTGCTCATTTAAATATTAATCGAAAATGCTCTGTTGTTGAAAAGTGAATTATAAATGGAAAAAGAGGAGCTCTGAGTAAAAATGTTAATTTTCTTGATTGAAAACGATGACAGGGTGCAGTTAATTATTAATCTTTTCAGAATCAGTTTTGTATAGTTAAATAATTAGTAGCATAGTCAAACAAATTCTTACCGTAATAATTACATAACCCATTTTAGGGAATAATATTAGTTCTTCAATGTATGTATCAAACAAAATTTGTTTGAATAAAAAATGAATTAGTCTCAGTTTTTAAAAAAAAGATATTTATAAATAAACATCTATTTATTTGAGGAAAATAACACTTTAAATAAAATTACATTAAGTTCCTAATTCAAATATCAAATCCATCTTTATAGTAGGTACGAGACCAAAATAAATAATCCATATTTTAAGTACAGAATTTAAAAAGTATTTTCATATTTGTATATTATAAAATATCATTATCATATAATAGAATAATAGATCTATTGGCCTTTTAAACTGAAGGTGTATATTTTTAACCAAATTTTCAAAAGACTACTCAATTATTTATTCGTAAATCACTTTTCATGTTAATAAATAGATAGGTAAACATTCTTAAAGATATTATGTTGCATTTGACTATGCTGCAATTAAAGTTCTAAAAATTTCAGATGTATTAAGTTTCTAAAAACAAACTAGTGCTTGAAAAAAAGTAGTTTAATTTTATTCAATATTCGGTACTGGTTAGGTATTAACTTTTATCTTAACTTTCGTCTATTTTTCGCTTTTCTTATTGCTTATCAGAGCAGTTAGAATACGCACAACTTTAGACATGCAACAATATGGCAAAACCTGAATCATAAGCATTACTCTTTCCGTATATAAAAATTGTAGGACTGACAATATCTTAGAAAATCGGGCGTTGCAATACGTTCACAATAATTGTAAAATGAAATTTCTTACATTTTTTATTAGCTTGAAATAATTCTGAAATTTAAAGCGTGAATGATTTCATCGTATAAGGGAAAAAATGTGGCTATTTTTTATTAAAGATTTGTTCGTATGCGGTGCTGCAAATGTCAAGAACGATTCGTTCAATATGCATTTAATGCTGGTATAAATATAGTTCATAAAAATTTGAAATTTATAAAATGATGTCAACCCTGGTGTAAATCTCATTACCTTGTATATATTAGCTAAACAAATGCTTTTTATGTATATATATGTATACATACCCCCAAAATTATTCGAGAATATATCCAAATTTAAAAAAGCTATTAGCTTATTAATGTATCAGAACTCAATATGTTTAATTTATAAAAACCTTTTTAATTCACTTTGCAATCTTTAACAAGATAACAAAAAAAAAGCAAACTAGTTGCAATTATTACAGTTCCTGACATTTTAATGTCGCCAGTTTATTATGCTCTGTTTAAGAGTAATGTCTTTTTGTGGCACGAATACAACAAGAATAAAGGGGGTATTTCTGTGGATATTTTAAGTATTATTTTTAATTATCTCATTCTAATCTTGACTGTAAGTGCCTAACAGAGCGTTATACTACATTATCTATTAAAGCATCAACGAAATTTAAGTTAAAACTGCTTGAATTGTGTCACTCGTTTTTCTGTGAAAAAATGGCTTATGTATAAAAAACAAAAACCGTATAATTCTCTTTTGTTATAATAAATAATTAAAACTGCATCATTTTACATTATTAAGGGGCCTCTAAATATACTTCTTAAAGCTTTAATTAAATTGTATTTTTTATCTTGCAAAAATATTATTTGACTATTAATTTACTTTCTTTTATTATTTGTCAAAGATTTGAATGAAGAATTTGATTATAAATTTAATATTGTAAAATAAAAGATAATTCTATTGATAGTTGTAAATAAAATGAAAATTCGAATTCACGTTACTGCAAATAAAAAACTTATAAAAGTAATAAATTCACATTTAAAATTTCATAAGAAACTTATTTTTTCCCATTAACCTTCTTATACAAAAAAATAAATTTGAAATTTAAAAAAAAAAAAAAAAAAAATAAGAATTTTAAAAAATATATAAATTTTGAATATAACATCAAATCACACCAAAGTTAATCGTCATTTTAACTTTTCTAAAGTATTATAAATTTTTAAACTGTAAAATTTTGCATAGTAATAAAAACAAATGAATTACATGTTTTACGTACTATCGATGTGCTTTACAAATTTATAATCTCTAATTTTAAATAGTTTTAGCAATAATAGGTTGTTTAAAATACGAAAAAAATATTCAAAATTGCATTTGATTTTATTAAACAGGCTTTTTTTTTACCTAGATTCTATCAGTTATTTTTTTTTTTTTTTTTTTAATGTTGGTAAGGGAACTACTTATATAATTGCTAAATTTTAAAGGAAATTTAATGCAGTATTGATTTAACTAAATATGCTTTGATTATTGAGGATTTTAATTAAGTGATTTTGTAAGACTCGCCATTACATAAAATTAACATATAATTTTATATTATTTTTATTCCTATAAAATTAGTCGAATTACTTATTTAAGAGGAATTTATAATAATTTAAATTAATATTTTTGGTAAAATAAATGCGTTTATTTTTTAAAAAAAAAGAATTGAGTTAGAAATACGAAATTATTTAATTGCTTAAAGTTTTTGGAAATTTAAATTAAAATAAATTTTAATAATTGAATTGGATAAAAAGGAAATTTCTCATATTTCTTTTTTTGGCACAAGAATTTTTGCTAAGTATTTAGAGTAATACTTTTCTTTCATATTAGTCAATTTACTTGCCAATGTGAAAGTTAATAAATCTGAAAGAAACTGATTTTGCTACTATGTTTCACCTGACATATATAACTTTTTACACAAAATTAAATTTTAAAAAATATGAAAATATCTTCAAAATTATTCATTAAAAATTCCTAATATATGAATAAGAGCATTATTTTGAATAATCATATAAAACTTTGCTTTTTTACCCTTCTTATATGAGAACAAAAATAAATATTGAAATTTAAAGATAATTTTCATAAGTTATTGAAGTGATCAATTCATGAATATTTAGGATGGAAAAGAGTTAATAATTTTCGATTTAAAGGCTTCAAGTTTTATTTTTACTTGATCCAATTTAATAATATCTGAGGGTTATTAATTTTCATGCTTTTAAAAAAAATTGCTATATTTGACTAAAATTAAACTATAAAATAATGCAATTTATTTCTTACTCAACAAATATTTGAGGAGACTTTGCATTTTATAATAAAAATTATCAAAATTAATAACATTTACAATTTTTAAAGTTTTGTTTATGTTAAGATTATATTCTAGAAGTGTGCGTGTGTTGGAATTTTCATTGCTTTTGTTATGAATTAATCTTATAACTTAGAAGTGAGAGTAATTTTTAAAAAAGGTCGTTTCTCTTTAAAGGCATTTAAATCACGAAACTTGATAGCACTTAAACACACTTTCAGTGAGCAAGAACAGAGAATTGTTTCTCTGGCTTTTTTTTAAAATCCATACAGAGGAAATTTTGTTTGCTATTGCTTTGGATAATATGTCCATGTTCTTTAGGATTGATTAAAATTTAGGGAACAAATAGTTATTTAACAGTACATAATTTTGATCTGCAGTTTATGCGTGCAACCTCAGTTTCTGAAACTATTTTAAAAAATACATGTACATATTAAACACACGAAAACATAGAATATCATTTATTTATCAGATTCTGTAAGTTAAGGAACTCACACACACAAAATCTCGCAAAAGTATGACTCTGTTTTTTCGCTTGAGTTAACTCTCGAAGTGTCTATTTCTTATTAGAGTTTGTGTGTTAGTTGCGTATTTCTGTCTGAAAATAATATTAAAAGTCAAGTTATGTTTGTTTTTTGATGCATGCTTATTCAAGTTACATTTTGTCGGAATTGCGTGTTACATTGTTTTAACACGTGCTAATAGAAAGAGCCTTTTTTCTTCCAATTGACATTATATATATGTCCTACTTTTCTAAACAAATCTAAATGCCATTTGCAGGGTTTAATCAGATTATGTCCGCTTGTAAACTAAGTCAGTTTCATTAAATATATTATATTGGGAATTTAAGTATCACTTTCTATGATTAAAATGTTCGTTAAAGCAGCATTACCTTATGAAACGTTATCAAGTCAATAATGGTTATTCCTTTTTTTCTCTATAAGTTGAGTCATATAGCTTTCTACTTGAAGCAAACATAATTCGAAGTGGCAAATCGATTTGTTAGTGAAAGTATATGAAATGATGTGTGAAAAATAAGTGTAGTGAAAAATGTTTTTTTTAAAGAAATTTAATGGAGATTTTTTAAATATAAATGAAATTTTAAAAATTATTTTATAAGCAATGGCGCTTTGGTACATTTTTTAAATACGGGTAATAAAGAAAGTTTTTTTCATCATATTAAAATGAAATAATATTACAACGAAATATATTCTCCAATAAAACTGGGTGAATGTACTTCTAATTAAGTCTTTTTCGGCTGATTAAATTCCACGCATACTTTTTAAGACCTTTAGTGTTAAAAGGTTGTAATTTTTTTGAAAATTTTAAGTAAATATCTACCATGTTTCAAAATAACAATAAATCACTAGTTACGGTGCGTAAGTAAATGTATAATTATATTAACAATCACATTACATGTTGTTTAAAAACCATTTTACCTATATTAAGCGAATTATACAATGTTTTCCCTTGTGAATGCTTTATTTACAAAAACTAATGTATTTAATCATTTTTACGGACAAGTAACTTGTAGTAACAACGTTTGATATTGTTTCAAATTTATAGTGACTTTGCACAACTTTTGAAGAGTAAAGTGAATAAATAAATACTAAGAAATCTGGAATACTGAAGTATTTTATGTAATATCAAAGCAAACAATAGATTTTCTTTATTTTCCCAACGGATTAATATGAAAAATTTGAATAAGAATTATGAAAAAGGTATGCATCAATTTCTTAATGCAAATATAATTCTAAAATAAATACTTTTGTGCCTTATAAGTATAGCAGAAACGAGAAAATGACCATAAAATGTCTCCCAACTGTTTTATTTCTTTTTAACTAATTTTTTTTTACGAAATTGCTTTAATAAACATAATTTTTTTGAAAAAACATTTATCTTTTTATTTACTTAATTTATGCATTATTTTTTTGGTGGGGGGGATTTTCCGTGGTGCCAATTAAATTTTTTTTCCCTAAGTGTAATTTCTAAAAATCTTTTTCTTTATTTTTTTTTAACTCTCAATGCTGAATTAAAGTTTATTATAATTGTCCGTATGAAGTAAATGATGCAGAATATGAGATTAAGTGTAGAGAATGATTTCAAGAACTACTGAAAATTTAAATTTGAAAAAAAATATTATTACTTTCATAAGCTTTCTGTGTTAAATAGATCTTGGAAGTTATTTTAATCGTGTTATATGTGATAAACTAATATAAAAATTAATATTATTGATAAACACAATATTTATTTATAAAATTTTTGTTTGAAAATATTACTTTTGAACTAAGTCATTTGTATCTTTAAATTGTTTAACTTCTACTTGTGTATAAATAATTTATATTTTATCTTCTCTTGAGTTTTTGCCTATTTTAACAATTACCGTAAAATACATAAAGTTGCATTTTAAAAAAAATAAACGCTATGCGTTCTGTATGTAGGTGCTTCTGGACTGAACCTATAATTCCTTGCTCAAGTTTTCCGTCTATACAAACACAAACATTTTGTCTTTTGTAAAAGTGAGATAACCGTACAGGAATACAAAAAATAAATAAATAAAAAAAAAGGTATTTGTAGATACTCGCCCTGTCTTTGGATTGCGTTACGAGTGTAAATTTCTATGACCTTTGTAGTAAAACAAATGCGTTTTCAAGAAACCTTTGCAGTTTTTCATGTGTATAAAAATAAAATGTGTGAATGATAGTGTAAAAAAATAAATAAAAAACGAATGTATTATATTACTAACGCAGAAGTCCAACAGTATTAATAAA
>BMAV01026680.1:40638-70543 GCA_019973955.1 Trichonephila inaurata madagascariensis | reverse complement strand
ATACCAAACAAATAATGCATCAATTTGAATTCTGTCTTGTGTGATTATTTACCATTTTACATTATCTTATTCCAAAATTCATGGGGAGGTTTTTTTCTATACAAAACGTTCAGCTGAGTACTTTGGTTCATTTTATTTTGTTTAATCCAGACAAGCTAGAGCCACCATTTGACTAAATTAATAAGATTTCACTAAATAGAGAATTTTCAGAGGAGTTGCATATATAGCCAAATTATCTAAGGCATAGGATCTATCAAAGTTCATTCTAAACACAATATTATTAGGAGAAATCCAATAGTGTAGTATAATACATTGTGAATTTAAACTTTCCACAACAGAATTGCATTTATATTTGATGCTTTAAAGCCACATAAATCCATTATGGCAATTTTGGGAATATTTTTTGATAAAAATGATATTTTTACTACTGTTTTTTTTAAAAAAATTAAGGCTGAAAGCTTACAAACTAGCTGAATGATATTCATTGATGTTATGAAATTACATACACAGTGAGTTTTTTTAAAGTACATAATAACTTTGCATACAGACCAATATTTCCAATTATATTTAGCAATTATATTAATAAGTAACTACAACATTTATGTGAAAAAAAATGGCCTGTTACTTCAAAATGTTGTTTTACAAAATACAAAGCTAAATGAAAATTTTTTTAATTTTAGAAATCTGGATATAATGAATATTCATTTGCGGATATTAAAATGGGTGTAATGATAAATGTGTGTGAATATGTTGCTATTTCTACAAACAACAAAATAAAAAGTAAGCAAGCTTTTGAAATAAATATTCAGATATTCAACAAAATTTCAAATCCACAACCAATGAAGTCCAGTTATTGCCAATTACATAAAATCTCACTGTATTTAAAGACAAATTGGACAGTTTTTCTCATAAATAAATTACACTATAATTAATGCCATGTGTTTTTCCCAATTTTAATAAGATTAATAGTAATAATAATAACTTGGGTAGCTAGTTCTGAGTGGGCCCTGTATCGAAATTCCTTCTTGGCCCTTTTTCAGATATGAGCACCCAATTAGTGGGACTGTAATTATGCGTGTTGGGGCCCTTGTAGCTAGGGGGTCTCGTATCATTGATACAGCGGTAGCTAGGCCCCTGATAATAATATACATAACATGAAAATCTATTCATAATAAAGAGTTACAGAAATTTCATGAAAGATTCATAAATCTACTTGCTTTAAATTAAAAAATGCATATAACTACAGACTGGTGATTCTTAAAGAAGTCTATATCGACCCCCAGGGGTCTACCATGACATGCAAGAGGTCCACGTCAGCAAAAAATAATTTGAGGGTCCATGAGGTGCAAAAGGGGTCTACGATAGTGGCTCTCATTAAACCGGATTGTGACTTTAATTTTAAAAGAAAATTTAATCTAATGGAAACCAAATATTACCTATTTAACAGATTTATTTACTAAATTTAATGTGGTTAATTTGCAGTTACAAGGTGACACCATATATATTATTAAAACAAGGACCATCATTTCAGCATTTCTTGCCATAATTAAGCTAAAGGAGTATAATATTTGACAATGTGAATTTTCCCCGTTCCACAAAGGACGACAGACAATCTGCCAAGAAAATGACTTTCCAACCTACATTTAACAATTAAATGCTCTTTTTATTCAGGTTTTGAAACTAATTTTGAGAATGCTTTGACTATAGTAATTACAACAGTAGGCAATGAATTCATATGGTCCCATTGAAAAAAAATTTCGCATCACAAGAAGAACCCCTGTTGTAATAAGTTGAAATATTCCCCCAAGTTGACTCCCTGTTGTAATAAATATGTTAAATAAAATTAATTTATATATATGCATTAAGATATGTTTACCTAAAATAGTCCTATAAAAATTTATTTAATGAGAATATCCTACATCAAAAAATCTACATCTTTCTTTGCTAAAATTATAATGAATAGGTAAATTTAAGGTGCTGCAAATTTAGTATTTTTTGTTTATCTTAGTTTTGTTATTATTAATGAGCAGTATGCACCTTATTTTAGTATTATTTATTATTTTATTTTTAAATTGACTATGTGAATTCTTTAGTTAAGAAAATTCAGTGCATGTACAATTATTTTTAAGTATTACTATCAAAGTAATTCAAGAAATAATCAGACAAAACTTTGATTTTAATCAAGAATTTTTTTGAAGCAATTTTAAATATAATGCAAATTAACTCTAAAAAGCAGATTAAATAAATTAAAGTGTTTCAGATAAAATACATCTCCTCTTCACAAATGTTCATTATTTCAATAAATTTAAACATTAAAGGAGAGTCCATTGCAATGTAAAAGAGAAATAAATTACAATACTTATAATCTGAAAGAAATGAAATTTTAGAAATTTAAATAAATAAAATATTTTGAAAGGAAAAATACTATGAAGCCCTCAGAATTTCTTTCTTTAAGGAATAGTTATGCTTTATTAAATTGTATACAAATACGTTCAATATTTTAAAATAAAGTTATTCATAGTTGTTTTCTTTTAAACTTTTCCTCCATAAAACTTTTTATGTACCAATGTAACTATCAGCAATCTGCTCTAAAAAGTAGATATTAAATTTATTTAAAAGATCATACCTTCTAAGTTTAGCTGCTTTAGATTGTAATTCTTTCTCCCTATCTCTTATTTCAGCTATTGTATTCCAGGCTTCATTTACAGGTTTTTGATCAATAATCCATCTAAGATACATTCCACTCCACAATATAATACTTTGTGGTGCAACTGTTGGCCATATCACATTGTTATTTGGTTCATACATGGGATTCAAATAAGTTAGCAAAACATCAGTTCGATTTAACATTGACCTGATAAGGAAAATATATATGTATATAAAAACACCTTTTTAAAAGATTACACAAATGAATAAAACCTAATAACCAACAGAAATATAACTTATTTATTACTATTTATTGTCAGGTTCCAAGTCACAATATGAATCATAGAATAATTATTAACAAATAAAAATTTAACATATTCAAAATTTTTAAGACACAGAGTATAATAGATGTTTAAAGCAACAACATGTCAACAACTGACACACTTTTTTTTATTTTAATTGAAACTAAAAAGAGGTACTTTATCATGACCTTGAGCTTTGTCTAAAAATGTCACGTTTTAGTCTTTTGCTATAGTTCATAATTTGGCCAAATTTAAAAAAAAAAGCTTATGGCTTGATATTATCTTTAAAAATTTCAACATATTACTACTTTGTTATTGGATGCAGTGATCAAACATTTTTATATATTACATTAATATAAAATTAACTGAGCCTTTGATATTTTTGCACTTGCCTAGAGAGCAGAAAAAGCTGCTTTCAAAGCAGTAAGCCTCCTTTGCAATGACTGTGAGGATCACCTCAAAATATGACCTAATATTTTAAACTGTATTGTTTTTAAATGTTGTTGATTGTGCATTTAAAGACTTTTTTTTGTTTGTTCTACATTGCATTGGGCTGCTTGTCAACTTATGACTGAAAGATTAAGGATGAAAAAAGGATGGAGAAAAAAAATATATTATCATTAGACAACACATTTAACTATTTATAGCTAAGCTAAATAAGATAATAAGCCTTCACAAAACAAATGTTTGGCTATTGCTTAGCAAACAACTATTTACCAAAACTTTATTTTGTGCACTGAAAGAATTCAAAGAAAAAACTATTCTTTGAATACTTTTAGCATCATCAAACTACGTTAAGACTTTCAGTATAAATTTTAATTTGCATTATTCAAGAGAATTTCAAGTTGTACAAAAATGCTTTTGCGTGTACTTTTCATAACACGATTTTGCACTTTAAAATTTAGATTAAAATATTTTCTACACTAACAATAAAAGAATGTTTTGAACATTTGTAAATAAAAAAGCATCACATTATTTTTAAATAGTTTTAGTACCTATATTTGTAAAAATTATTACAATAACAGATTATCAACTATCAATTAGTAACTATCAAAAACTTTATAAATAATCCACTTTTATATAATTACTTTTAAATTATCCACTGTTAAAAGAAATTTTCTTTTTTTAATTTATACTTAGATCAAATTATAGCTTATGCAAATTCAAGAATAATTTTCCTCAAATGAATTCAAATTGTACACTGTTTACTATACTGTTGGAATTAATTGGGACAAACATCTTTATTTCTAGTCTGAGCTGATTTGTGATTACCAGTTACGCCCCTAACCTCCTCAAACCGGTTATATCTGCCCAGAAGTAATGTAACGGACCGACCTTGGCTACAATTTACTCGTTCGATTGGTAATAGTACATTAGTAGTTCGGTTGTGAGCCTTTCAGTGTGGTAGCTGGTGGTTATAATTTTGCGTTTCACATAACACTTGTTAGTTTTTCTTGTTCAGAGGTGGATATTACTCCGAGGAAGCATTCTAAAATAATCGCTCTTAATGAACACACTTTTATGACTGTGAGAGACATAGCTACAGTAGTTAGTGTAGGCAAATCAAATGTTTTAAGAACATTAAGAACATTTCAAGATTCCTGATCATTGTCTCCAAAAAGGAAATGTGAGCTTAGATGGAAAATTATTCCAAGAACTCATAAAATTGTGACGTCTCTCGCGCCTTTCTGATTAACATGACTCCTATGTTCTTTGACGGCCACGATTAATGGCAAAACCTTTCCAACCCAATACCAAGAAGATAAACGAAAGTAACATGTAAATGAGATATACTATAAAAGGATAGCGATAGCATAATATAGCGTAGCAGGCTCAGAGGTTGTAGTGTGGAATCATTCTGATCAATAGCGTGATAAAGCTTAGTGTGAAATCTTGCTCATCAAGAATTAACAGTCCGATAGTTTTGGAAAGAATAGAAGCCTAGGATAAAGAAGTTGGAACCTTCGTTAATAAAGTTTATAGATACCATTATCTAGGTAAAGGAACCAGGACTGAGAAAGGTAATATTAGATATAAGTAATTAGATGCATAGGATTATTAACTATAATTGAGATAAAGGATTCAGTTGCGTGATCTGACTTAAATACGTGATTTACTTTGGGCTTGACTCTCACTCTAATTAATAATTGTCAAAATTAGAATTTAAGTATTATAAGTTACTCTTAATAAAAGTTGTATTAAGAATTATGTCTCATCATTTTGATAATCCCACACCTCTAGCTTACGCGGAACCGGCAAGACATGGTCATCACAGAATGGCTATGTCTCAAAATTCTAACAAGGAATAGAAAAATAAATCAAAGTAAGATAAGCATTGAATCTTTCAAAGGATTTATTGGATTATGGTGTTGAAGTGAGTACAAAGGGTTTTGGAAGTTAGCCGCAAGGCATCAAGACCAAGGAAAAGGCAATTTCCTTTAACGTAGACCAAAAATACCAAATCTATACTGTTAGCGACTAAAAGAAAGTAATTTTCAGTAATGCAATGCATTTATTTCTGCAGGGATACAAATCAAGTTTAGTTAGATGAAATGAAGTTTAAACTTTGCTGCCAGATTATACCCAACAGACTGTAAAACACTCTACAAAACAGATGTTTTGTAGGAATTATGTCAAATACAGAGAAATATTACACAGTGGAATTGTTCCATCCATAGAAACACTGGACAGAATACTTCCACATGATTTGACTTCTTGTCACAATTCAGTATTGGTTTAGACTTTTATGTGGGAAAATAAGATAAAAGTGGTTAATTGGCTAGGTAATTCACCAGACCTAAATCCTATTGAGAATTTATGACATATCCTCAAGAATCATTTAGCTAAGATGAGTTGCACGACAACAGAACAAATGATAAAAAGTGCTATACAAATGTACAATAGATGAAGTTAAGAACATGAGAGTTGTACTAGTGAGAGTTGAAAAGGTCTTTTATGCTATAAAAGGACATACTTTATACTAATATAGAGATTTTTCTGTCTACTTAAGATATAAAATGATTAAAAGCTACGGTTTTAGAAAAAATTGCTTTTTACTATTTGTCCCAATTAATTTAAACAGTATAGTATCAAATTAAAATATATTTTAGAGGAATAACTATGTTAGAATAACTTTCATATGTAACAATATTCTTCATTACTAATAAAACAAAATCTGCTACTTCTTTAAAAACTTTTTTTTTTAGATCTGAGAAAATTAATATCACAAATAGTTAATATTTTTTTATCCTGTTAGTTAGTAAACATAAAAATTACATACTTTCCCTACTTGAATTATATTTGTATGCTCAAAATATAAAATTTAATAAGACTTAGCTTTAATTACTATTTTTTACATTACAAAGTTTTTAGAAGAAAATGGCACTTTTTTCTGAAATTAAAAGAAGTTGAATTGGAAAGAAATTGCTAAGATAGCTCAGGATATTGAGAAAAATGAATTTATTATTGACTATTAGAACAGTGGCTTTCTAAAATTTAAGAATTTTTTAAATGTTGTCAATGTACACAAACTAGTAATTAGCATTAGAAAGGATATTTATGGATAATAACTTTTATAATACCGAACTTACTCGAATATAAACCTCATCATTTTTCCAGTGTTAAGGCTACTGAAAATTGGGTGTATCTTAGAATTGAAGGCAAAACATTTGTTGGGTTGGGCAAGTTCAGTTTCCACCCCTTTCAAAAGGAAAAATGTTACCGCTCAATCTGGTCACTTGCATTAATGATTTTTCTCATTCCGCAGTTTATCTCCAATATTTAGTCTATCCTAAACATTGTTTTGTTGTATTTAAGAAATTGTTTTGTATGCACTTTCATTTAATGGCCTAAATCTCAAAAATATCGGTAATAGCATGAAGAAAAGTTCACTATGACTCAAGTATGAAAAGGGAAGCAATTTTAAATGCAGAAAAAAATGGAAACAGAGCAGCAATTATTGAAAATCTGACACAGATGAAAAAAATATACATGGATGGCTTAAATAAAATGGTAAAATTTTTGCTTGTAAATGTTTATCAGTCTTTAATAATTTTTTTATGTTCTTCTATAATACATTCTTTTAAGAAAATGTTGCATAACAAATGCATTGGATGGCATGGAAGATGATATCATGTGGGAAAATAGTGATTCCAGCACCAATTCCAAAGTCAGCTGCGACACAATGGGAGTGATGAATCATTTTCGAAACTTGATACTGATGGTAAGAGTAATTATATGTTCCTGTATGTATTTGAAACTTTTTAATACTGGTCAAATAAATTTGTTATTAACATCTTATTCTTTCTCATTAATTTTTAAAAAAAATTTCTTCAAGTATCAGATATTGATGAATCTTTTACACAATTTTTATTTTTCTCAAAAACAAGTAGAGAATTGGGGGCGCAGGTTAAAATCAATGACAACATTTTCTCATTAAAAGTTTTTGAGAATTCAGGATGAGGCTTAGATTCAAGTAAATACGGTATGGTAAAAAATATTGGACTTCAAATTTGTTCAAACTTTTGTACAATAGAACAATAATTTGCCTTTTTTTTATTGTAGAAGTATGATAAGACAATTAAAAATTAATTCATTTTAGATATTTACCATAATGATACTGTCCTTTCTGCTAATTTCCAATCAGACCTATCTTTATCGCAATTTCCCAAAAAGGTTCCTGGAAAGAATTTTTTCAATTATTTTTATAACAATGCCAATATAAAAATTTACCAATATAAAAATGTAATACTTCAAAATGATAGAGATTGTTATAAATGTGTTCAAATTTAGATAAGATTTTTTTAATTACATTTCTGTATATCAAAATTATAATCCTGCTTACCAAACTGAGATGCATAAGCATGTTCAAATAAGGTGACTAGAAACTGTTCATTGAATTCAAAAGAGCAAGGAAATTGTTGATGTATCTGAAAAATTCATTGAATTTCATTCTATTATGAAATGTACTAAGACTTCAATAACAAAAAATAACTTATTTTAGATACTTTACCTGATAAATTTAGGTTTAGATTTAAATGGTTTCTACATTTTAAATTATAATTCAAATGAATTATGTTTTGAATAATCATTAAACTACATAATCAAAAAATTAATACTAAAACATATTAAACCTAACCTGATAAACACAATCAAGGAACATTAAAAATGTTGGGCTTTGATCTTTAGACCTAGAATTAACGGATGCATATGCACCACATTGACAACGAGTGCTAAATGGATGTCCAGCTTGAATAAACTCTCTCTCTATAAGTGCTTCGAATCCATGCACAGTACGGCAATCAGGATTAATAATAATCTGAGTTAAGGCACACACAGTTAAAGTAGCATCAGTACCTTCAGCACCATGAACTAGCACAGATGATCCTTTAAAAGAGAGGGAAAAAATGCTTCAGTATTATGCAAAATAATTTGGTTCAAAGAATACAAAGATTTGCATATTTCAATTCTAGGATATAATGCTACGAAATTATACTTCCAGTAGTAAGTGATCCAGAAACCTAAAAAATCCACTAAGCTTGTTTTAAATACTTTAATGCTGTTCTGCAAAATCATATAAAATAACTTGAATCTGCGGTTTTTTTTCTTTTTTCTATTTGATTTCTAGAACAGAACTATAATAAGCATAACATTAAAAAACAATCAAGTTTCTTTTACTATTCTACAAAATAAATTTAGAAATAAAATAAAGATTTTCATTTTCAAAAAAAAAAAATAAATAAATAAATTATTCTACTTCACACATAAATTAATTATATGTGTGAAAATTATTCTTCAACACTTCCTAACTTTCAGGGTATGCTAAGTCAAAAACTGCAAGCAAAATGACAGAATATAAGAAACATTTGTATATAACAGTAATGACTTTAGTAAAAGTATTTACGATAATCCTTTTATAAAATACTCCTTTTATTATGAACAAAGCAAAATTTACATGTTAGTCAGATACATAAGTTTTCCACCAATTCACAAAATTTAATACACATTTGTGTCCTTTTCTGAGGATGCAAAAGAAAAAAAAAGAAAGTACTTAAATGTTCTCATATTTGCAAAATAATCAACTTTGCAATGTAAAATGTATTTTTATTGAGAGACAGCAATAAAATATTACAGCATTATTATGGTAGAAATAATCAGGATGTTAAAGTAGTTGAATAACATGAGCTTTATGAAAATGTATGATACATACCAAGATACAGAAAATTATATAATTTCATATGATAATTATAAGTTTAAACTGAAATACATAATACCAAATACAATTAATTGCAAACACATTGATAATTTAATAATTATAATAAGTTTGAACTGAAGTACATAATACTGAATATAATGAATTGCAAGTACATTGCTAATTTTATAAAGTCAAATTCTACGTTAATTTAAAACAAACAACGTAAATAATAAATTTAAAAGGTTTCTTATTACTCATACAAAAACTTAATCTGTGTTCTCTTTAGTACAGTAGCCTCAAAATAAATAAAACATTATTCAAAATAACTTGAATATCAGAAAGCACAACTACTTTGAATCAGAACATAATCTATGATTGTATTGAATGCATGGAATCAAAGAGTAGCATTTTCTTTAAATAGAAAATTCAAAAAGGAGGTAATTAAAGAATATTAATGTACTTAAATTTTGCCAAAATATTTAGCTAAATCTATCACATATAATATATTCTTAGCATAAATCTAAAGGAATTTAAAAAAGAAGGAAATTTTTGAGAATAATTTAAAGATATTTAAACAATGTTAATTAACAAATTTTGTGCACAATATAATTTTATGATAATTTTTAATTACCTTCTTGATCCAAACACTGAGCAACCAAACAAGCACATGTTAAAACATCTTTTACATTTGTCAGCCATCCAGATGATTCCAAACGTGATAACCATTTATCTACACTACAGTTTGTATCATTACAAGCTGAGAAATAAAATAAAATTTTTATTAAATTTTCTTAACAATTCATTTTTCAAGTAAAAATACAATATATGATTACAACGTATATTATATAATTTTATTTTGGTTTCTTTAAAAATTAAATTTAAAAGATCAATTTAATGAAAACTAGAACAGCAATTTTCAAATAAACTTACAAAGGAAAATTATTTCACAAAACTCTTAACATAAAAATTAATTTTATTTTGAATATTCTATTAATGCTTCACTTATTACAGATTTAAAAAAAAATATTTTACTTTTATAAAATACTTCATAATAATAATGTTAATAACATTAACATTTAATTTTTATTTATGAACTATGATGCAAATTTTTCCTTTCAAGGACCACTATAATTTAAATAAATATCAAAATAAAAATAAATTGCTATTCTTAATTTTCTATATCTCATCTCAATTATCTTGAATCATAAAAATACGAATCCTATTTCGAAGTATTGATGCAAACATTAGTGTATTTTCCTTTGCAAATGAAGAGTAGATTTGTGATACTTACATCTAAAAATTTGATAATTAAGAAATCACATTATTCATAGAATTAAAAATATAGAACAACGTGTTTTAACAAAGCCTCTCAATGCACTAATAAACAATCTAATATAATAGTGGAAGGAAAAAGTTATATATGATAACTAAAAAGATTAACATATACATTTGTAAATAGCAATCTTTGATTTAAGGAATAAATCCAATTGAATGAATATTTTAATTTAGTTCTCTATCAATCAGGATAAACTTTAATGAGAGTTTAAATAAATCATACATAATTTGAATTTATGGAAAATTTAAAATAAGAATTTCAAGCCAAAATTGCATAGTTAAAATGATAAAAATCTAACACGTAATTAAAAAATAAATAAAATTTATATAATTTATCCAACTACTCAAACAATTTTTAAACAAACTAAATTTTTAAAAAATATACAAATTATTAAAAATATTGCATAAATTAGATTAAATGAACAGTCATTTCAAATTTATTTATACACAGAGATCTACAATAATGGCATAAAAAAACTTTTTTTAAAATGAAAACTTCAACCTCAGCAGTAAATTTAATAGATAAAAATAATAATTAAAAAAAAAGGTTTAAAAATTAATTAAGAGTGTAAAATTAAAAATACTAATTATATTTAAAAAACTAATGTAACATACATTTTATGTTAGTATATCCAATATATAATTCACATTTTCCTTTATAAAAGTAAACAATCATCACTTTTAATACTACATTGCTTAAAACACAAAGCACAATTGTTACAATATAAAGAATTGTATTACCTTCAATCACTTTAGTCAAAGATTCTAAAAGATTGAAGTATCTGTCGATGGGTTTATGCATACGTTTCCATAATGGATAATGCACATCAGGTTCAAAACCACCACCTAATTAAGAAAATAAAGTTATAAATTAAAAATAGATAGTTATCATCAATCATTAATTTTTTTTATATTCCCACTTCATTTTATATTCTCATTAATTTTACAAAAGTAATTTAAAACAAATAATAGTAGAGAATGCAGACCTTTAGTTCTAGCTAAAAGAGCAATATTTTGAGACCGGGTATCAATGATGTATCCTTTCTTTCCAGATCCCAGAACTACATTTAATAAACGTTCATCTTCTTTACAGCGACGATTATTAGCACCAGTCATAGGTTGACTACTACGTAACAGGGCTGCCTATTAAAATGTTTAATGTATATATATATATATGTGCATGTATGCATATAATAAAAAAACAAAAAAAAGTAAATTTATTTTAACTGAATATTTTAATTTCAAGTAAATTTTTATTCATTTTAAAACATTCCAAACCTTATTATCTTTATGATAGTAACTCAAAATTGGAAATCTACCAAACTGTCGAAATCCAGCTACAGTTTTAAGAGTATCATCATCAATTGATTTGGGTACAATCACAAGCTGAGGATATGTGGGGCATATCTAAAATAAAAATTCAATACACAATTATTTATTGAAGTAAAATATTTTAACAATTATTAATAATTTAATAATTGTTCAATGCTTAATTATTAATAATTAAGCATTGAACCACACTTCCTGTGTGCACTGCTTTTCCCATCCTCACCCCCCAAAAGTCAACATGCAGGTAAGAGTTAATCTTAATGAGGAAGGGAAGACATCCTGCACACATAAATCTTGAAAGCAAAATCAAGATTTGACCTAACAGAAGTCAGAATTTTAGAAATCTCAAACAGACCCATACCAGATGTCTTCTGACAGCAATTATTTTCGTTTTCAGCCAGTATACCCAGAAACCAATAGCTGAAGTTATAATTTCATCTAAAACCAATCAACAATGAATATTATATTGTATAATTTTAGGAGAAGTATTGCCAGATCCTTTTCACATTGATATTTTATAATAAAAAGATAGAGACTCTTGAGAATGATTATATCTCAAGATTATATTTCAGAGACTTTTGAGAATGGTCATGTTCAGACTGCGAACATTTTTACAAATGTCCAAGGACATTTAATAAATGACAAGCATCAAACTTCAAAATTAATCTGCATTTCAAATTGTAAGTGGCGCAAGCACTGACAAGTTTTTCTTTAAAATATTAATAACATTATGTTATCCCTTATGATGTAAATAATATTATGGTATCAATTCAATTAATGTTATCTTCTCAAGCGCAATTTATTATTATTATTATTATTAAAGCATCAGCAACATTTAAAAATTGAAAATAATAAGATGCATGTTATATTTTAGAAAATAACTCTTCATTGCATTAAATTATCATTGAAGTATTCCAAAGAGCCAAACACAGTTCTGAATGTAAGCTATATAAATAAAAATAATGCATGATGCAATATATGTAATTATGTTTATATATATGTATATATATATCTTTCAAATTTCATAATTTTTTAAAAATATTTATTTTTAAAAAATGAAAAAAAAATTAATGTAGAATCCATTTGCTTTGTTCAGATACATAAAACAAAAAATGTGGTAAATAGCCAACAGAAATGGGAGGCTGAACTAAATATAAAATATTAACTGTGACTATAGTTCATTTCACGTAACCAATTCACACTGCATGGAAAGTTACATAGAACAAAAAAAAAGAAAGTAAGAATAAATAAATAAGTAAAACTTTTGAATAGTTCTTAACATGCACACACATCCAAGAAATATTTACAAAATACTTATTTCCAAAACATTGCCTTTAAAATTTAAGATGTAACCAGTTTCTAGTCTCTAATTTGAATACGAATGAACATAAACAAGAAATTTGGAAAAAATGTGCAATAATCATTTTTTAATGAAATATAACACATAAATTTGCATGAGCTTAATACAAATATACCTTACAACAACAAAAAAGAACTTAACTACTTTACAATAAAAAAAAAGTACAGAGAATACCATTACTGGAGAAAGCAGTACATCACAGTTTTATGAAGAAAAATGCAATGAAAGCTAGTAAGGAATGTGTCCACCCCTAAGTGCAATGCTTTGATTAGCACGGACACCATAATCAGGAGCAAAGATCAGACTATGGAGTAACCCTTGTTCCAAATCATGTAATGACTATTTTATCATTACACAGTGTTGCTGATCTCAGACCAGACATATTGAAGCAATGCTAGATCATAATATTGCCTCCCTTTGACTTTATAGAGAACCCTATATATATATAAAAAAATGGTCAATTGCTTTATTACTCTTGTGTGCCCGTCATTCAGAAATAGGCTGAATCTTGATTCATGAGATTTCTCCAATATTTATTAATCCATTATAAATATTGCTAATTAGCTAATTGGTGCTAATTTTATCAGTTAACTGCCTAAACAAGTGGTTTTTTTTGTAGCCCAACAATTGTTAAGTTTCAATGATTAACCCTCCATTAGGCATGTGAATTTCTCAGATGCGTAGCAAAAATAGTTTCAGTGCAGCGTCCACACAGTGGGTTAGAACGTGACCTTCCTTCTTCTATCTGCCTTTTGTCACTCACCGTAGGAGTCAGTGTCAATGACGAGAGCGATTTCTTCATATTTCAGATGGCAGGGGCAATTTAATCTGATACTTGAAGATGCAGTGCACCCAACAATGTCAGTTCTTATGACTTTGTACTATTTTGTTAATTTTGATTTTTTTCTTGTAATATAGTGTAGTTTTCAGTTGTATACAAAAATAATTCCAAACAAGTATTTTGTAACTTCTGCATGATAGTTTTTTTCTGCTGGGAGTTGAGGTGCATCTGAGAGATACCAAGTGCCAAGCCGGTGATAGTATTTTATTCAATCCTCAATGTAGCTGGAATAAACTCCCAAAATATCTATATTTAAATCAAAATCATTCAGATCCCCATGCACATATCTCTAGAAAACTAGGCCATAAACTTTTAAAAGAGCACCTGCAAAGACTGTCTGAGTGTTACATTCACATGTCTTATTTATTTTGACTCTGAATTGAAGAAATATCTGACATACAATGTTCCATTCAAGACAGAATCCTAGAGAAATATCACCAGGAACTTGGAACAGAAGATACTATTCCCTCTTGTCAGGATATCAAGAAAAGATTATTAAAATGTTGTAATATATTTTAAGAAAAATTCATGTGCCATGAGCATTGTAAGATGATTTCTGAAGACTGCAACAAGGCATCTGAAAATGTTAACAATTGTGACACAATGATTACTAGCCATTATCTTTATGTTTTTTCATTTAAATATTTCAATTTTTGATTATATTTTAAATACTATTTTATGTCAAATATCACCAATAAAATTATTAAATTATCTTCTGATGTAAGCATGAGGTGATGCACTTGAGAGATGCCACATGCCTATGGAAGTAACTTTTTCAAGTGCACCTAGTGGACTGTTAAAGTTTTTGTTACAAGTACATGTTGAAATGCTTTTATGCTCATTCCTAAACATTTCCATAAGCTAAAAAGTGGATTTTTTTGGAGGGGAGGAAGAGGGTTTTTTCTTCACTTGCTTAAAAAGATCTTTTAATTCTATGAATTCAAGATTTTTTTTTCAACTACATTTATACCAGATGTTGACAGTTTATGACTATCCTTCCAGGTTAATAATGCACTATACAAACTCAAGTAATTTTCAGTGTGATCTCTAGTTATTTTCTTTGATTGATGTAAGCGAATAACTTGGCTCCTTCCAAACATGGTAACATCTGAAATAATTTCATGGAAACAGCATGGAATTACTTTACACATACTTCTTGCAGAAATGATTACTTGTGCAGTGCTTCAGCACCAATTAAAAGATAAATTAATAACAGCAACATGTAAATTGCTGTATTATTAAGTCAATTACATCTTAATGTATCTGCCCTTCTACTTTACAAAGTGTGGGTAGCCTAGTGGTTAGAGCATCAGACTCCAGACTGGAAGGCCTGGGTTCGATGCCCGATGTCACCAAGTACCCTCCGAGTACACACAGAGTACGTGCTCATTAAATCAGTGGGTCCAAAAGTCTTGTGGGCTGATTCACGAGTGCAGGGGACTGGAGAATATTTCCCTCCCCTTCAGTTCCATGCCAAAATTGTGGAGGCGGAGATAGGTGGTGTCGCCATCTATTGTCCCTTTGAGCTAATTCATATTGTCACCTGCATGGTGCTCAAGGCCAATGACAGGTGTACTTCTAGCCCCTTGCCACGATGAATTTCGTGTGCCTTGTTCTGATTACGTCAGACAGGTGGCATTAGACACAACAACAACAACACTTTACAAAGTAGCTTTTTTTTGGCTGATTAATACATATTTTTTTCTTTAACAGTATATATACATTTCTCCCTTCCACAATAAATGTACATAATTATTTAGAAATATCAGTTCTTGCAAAAATATTTCAGAATACATATTTTTTTATTTATCAAAGTCATGATAATCTACCAGTAAGCACAGTAATAAAAATAAAACAATAATTATAAAGTTTGCTTAATATGATTCTTATTTTATTGATATCAAATACAGTTACATACAATTTTAAAAGAATAAACAAACTTTTAAATACCTTATTTTCAGTAAATAGTATAAAACTTACAACAGGTTTTAAAATAATTTTTAATCACTCCATAAATTATTTTCAAGTAGAGAAATTTTCCAAATATCATGAAAAATGAATATGAAAAATTTACAAAAAGAGCCAGATAATGAAAGGGAAGATAATTCTAAAGGAATTTAAAATACAAGATTTTACCATTATTAAAAATAATTTTTTTCAAGAAATTTTTTTAAAAAAACTGTTAGAAAACAGCATTTCTAAAAATTAAAAACATTCACAAAAATTGATACAAGCATCATTTTTATTCTTAATGAAATGACTATAAAGGCAAAATAAAATTAAAAATACTACCATGTAATCTTTATTGACATGACTGATCCTCCATTCATCTTTATTTTGAAGAACTTTGGCATATTCTGTCTCAGGTAAAAATGAAGTCCAACCATCTTCCAGCATGTCAAACATGGCCCGATGAAAGAATGGATAAAACTGTGTTGGAGTATCTAGATTTATATGTGTAAAAAAGAGCATTATTACAAAAAAGGAGGAAGTAGTGTATATTAAAAAATAATGCTTTAATCAGCATAAATTAATTCATAAATAAGTATCATTTTATTAAAACTACTCATTTAGTTCCTATTTTAAAACACACTTTCATTTATCAACAATTTGGCAGCTTTTTTCTGTTTTTAAACTAGGATTTAAGCTAGTCTCTTATAATATACAGAAAATTAACATGATGTGAGTGTGTTTGTGTAAGTGTAATAAATTTACTTTATTTGTGTTTTGGTAAAATTAATTTTAACTATTTATTTCAAATATAAAACACTTTTTCTTTTTCTTCCCAGTTACTCAAACTTTTGATTTTTCCTGTGCTTTTTAAAATCTTATATTTTAAAATTTAATTAAGCAGAAACAAATTATCCTTATTCATCAGAATTTTGAGTTTCAAAGGAACAATGAATTATTGTGGAAAAATCCAAAAAATTCCCATTACTAAAATTATAAAATCTTTAGACATCCTCTCACTATGATATTTGCATTTTTTCAAATTGCTAGGTGATACAATTTTCCTATTATCATGTCTAGGAGATCATTACAATGCAATTTTAAATTCTAAATTCATAATTTTAAGTCATATCAAAACAGCTTAATGTAATGTTAGATATCTAACCATTGCAACAAATTTAAATTGTGATAAACCCCACCTTATGTAAATAGCTTTTACAAGTATTTTAAAGAAAGAAAAAAAAAATGTGTTCAACTAACAACCTATACCTGTTATAACTAAGTTTCTGCAGATAAAATGACAGTTGAATCATAAAAAAGGCTTCCAAAATTCAGGGTCATTTAATAGGAGTGCAAAATAGCATTTTGTAGTGTTATATAATAAAATTTGTTCTAGATTATCACAGATTTAAGCAAAATTTATAGATTATTAATTTTTGGGGTCATCTTACAAGACAGATATATGCTAAAAATATAACACTTTCATGTGTAACACTATATTTAAAAGCTACTTTCAATTTAAGTGACAGCCAGGTGGCTCTACTTGTTCTTTTAAAAAAAGAAACTTTTTTTTTTCTTCCCAAGGACGACTTATGCTAAAATAGTGCATGCACAAGGTAGGAAATTGCCTTTCTCCTTGTACAATGTTAGATGTGTTTTGAAATATGTGTTACATATTTTTGGGTCCCCTTGTGTTGCAGAACCCTTATTAAATCTTATTTATTCATGTACCTATCATAATCTTCATTATTTTGTCCTAAAATAATGACCATGGCAGCACCACAGATAAAAATTAATCAGCAAAAATATAGGATATTTAGTATAAATATTAATTGTTACATAACAATTAAAAATGTATTCTATTATGAAAAAATACTTGAAAGTTGTTTAAAACTGTAGTGGCATATGACAGCAACATGATTTATTATATACTAAAAGTTGATATGTTGTCATTAATTTGTTGACTAACCACAGAAAAATAAAAATAAAAAACTTGTTTTGCAAAATTTGGATTCTTAAGAAAAAAACACAATTTCTCTACCCCTGAAACACTAAATTCAGAATATTTATTTCAAATTGCAAAAGTTTTACCTAAATTCATCAAAAATTCAATAGAGCTTGCAACATTATTACATTCTTCAACACCTTGTATATCCAACTGAAGAATTCTAAAATCCTTGCATTTTAAAATAATACTTCCAGTGCAAAAACTTAATTTTTTTTCTATACAATCAACCATCCGATGAAGCATCTGAAAGAAAAATTAATATTTCACAGCAATCTAAAAAACATAAATCCACAGTACAATTTAAAGTACAGTTAAAAACATATGTCACTTTGAAAAATAAAGAAATTGCTTCATAAAAATAGGTTTTAGAAAACATCACTATATAAGTAGAAATTTATTCAAAGTAGTGTATTTATACTGTAAGTTCATCACCAAGCAGATTTTTAAAAAGAAATCTCAATTAGCCTCACTTGTATTGAAATAAATTGATATATACATATATTAGTGATTAAAATATATTAGTTTTAAGGTAGAGTTTGATACACACAAGATAAAATTAGCAATTAATTATATCAATAATATTAAAAATTACCCATAATTCTTCATTTTTAGATCTAGAGGACAAAATGAAGTGATGACCCGTAATGCATAAAGTGCCCTCAAGAGGTTCATGAAAAGGACGATGTAGAGTTACACCTTCAGTATTAGGAGCTTTGATATAATCAGCGAACTCCATCTTCTATTTGCCTAAAGCAATACAAACATGTGTTTCATTTCAAACTGAAATCTTTTAATAATAAAGAAGAAATATATAGAATCTTTTAATATTTTATTCTGAAAAAAATAAATAAGAAACATAATCTTGTAATTAAGTTTGAAATACTATTAGAAAAAATGGTGAATTATCAAATGTTAAAGTATTTTTAATTACAAAATAATAAATATAATTCAGTAGAACTTTTTATACACAGAAATATTATTTCCATATAGTTAAGCATTAAAAAACAAGTGTTAATATAAAAAATAATGAAATAAATGTTAAAAACCAAATTTAACAGAATATTAAGTAAAAATATAAACATGTTAAAAAATCAGGTACATGCAAAATATTTATTCATGTCATAAAAAAGAAAGAAAATATAATCATTGAAATATCAACAAATACTGTGATTTTGATTCTCTTTAGTAAGTTGCTTTGAATTTTAGTTCTTATAACGAAAATATTATGATAGAGTCCCATCTAGATTACAACTTGCAGAAGTTTTAACTTTTATTTAATTCTTAAAAATTGTAAAATGGAAAAAAATATAACAGAAAAATCTGTCATTTATATGATTAAGGAATTAAAAGATAAAACATGCAAAAGTTACAAAATGACCACTTCACAAAAATATAGCATATATATATTCTAACTATCCCACAATAAATATTGGATTGCTATTTAAATATATTAATGCATGGTTTTGTGTTTATATACGATTAAATTGTAGAATTAGTCCCTCTTGGATTTCCTGATATTTCTTTAGATTTCATGGTACAATAAGGATTTCATTCTGGCAAACTGTTTATTTAAGTGATCCAGCAACAGAGAAATGCAGAATTATTGTGATAAGATGTATTTTTGATTGCTATTCATCATTCAACATTAACAGAACATTTTTTTACACAGACAATTTTTTAGAAAAACATTTTCCAGTTCTAGTTGAAAAGTTTTGAATTGAACTTTTAATTAGTTGTGTTTACTAAGCAGTGCAATTTCTATTTTTTAAACTTTATTAATATTCCTTCCATTGATTCATTTGAAAAGTATAGTTTAGACAGTGGTGTAATGTAAGCTCATGCATCATGAGAGGCCCAAAGCCTGACTAATGCTAAATATGTACTCTTTGTAAGATCCAACTTGGGACCCATAACCTGACTTTGCAAGGGGGCCCTGAGATTTTCCATTAAGCCACTGAGTTTAGAGATATAATTTACATTTTTTAAAAACAAATTGTGGGGAACAGCAGGGGGAAAATAAATTGATATAATGAGGTTAAGGATTTTATTTTGAATATCAAATATTCAGTTAGCAAAAGTAACAAGTCTTTGAGAAATATTTGACAGGTGAATTTATTGGGATACCAAAATAGAGGATGGAAAGAGCATTTTATTAGAAGGTCTGTAAGAAATAGTTGGTTTGATGAAAGCAAATTAGGTATGATATTGATTTTAATAATGACAAATATATTGATTTGTAAAGACAACAGAAATTTCCTTCTTTTTTATATTAATCTAAGAGAGGAGTATAATAAAGGACACTTTCTTCAACAAAAAGCAATTTCATATGAGGATAAATTTTATTCTAAACTTTCAGAACTCATGAGGTAAAAGGGTACACAAAAATTGCAGTGTGAGTGTGAATAGCTTTTAATCCTTCTCCGAATTATCTTCCTTTGGAAAAATACTAATAAAAAGTTGTTTTTTTTTAAAGAATGGTTCAATTTCTTATTCACACAAAACGTTAACCCTTTTTTTTCAATTCCCTGACATAAAAAAATCCATATTATTTTTTATTGTTAGCATGGGTTTGATTTTGACATTTTAATTTTGGATGACTATTGGTAGTTTGACAAATTATTTTAATAATAGTAGGAAAAAAATTCTAATTTCTCAGCAATGCATTTTATATTTCACTTTAAATAAACTAAAATTTTAATAGTTGACGTAATAATCGGCACATATGCAGTAAAATAAATGTCATTTAAAATGTTTATATTACATATTTATCCGACAATCAATTTAAAAAAAATAGCAATATTCATAAGTTCTTTTAAACACTATCATTTTAATTATTTAATAAACATCTGGTCAAGTTTTTAAAATGAATTTATTAAATCATTACTTTTTTTTTTAAAAAAAAAGGAGGATCTGTGAAAAATATTTTAGTTTTAGTGGAATAAGGAATTTTGAGATATGAAAAATTAATTTAATGAAAGAATGAATTTGTATTAAGGGGCTATTAACTATCATGAATTATTTAACTATTAAGAGGTTTCGTATTGCACAAAACATATTGTTTGGGCTTATACTCACATGTAAATTTAATGCAGACAAGTATATTTCGATTTGTTGATATTGGCATCATGTGGTTAAAGTTACAAAAAAACTTTTTATTTACTTTAAGTCAAAATAAAATAAGTTGAAAAAATATTTTGTTTTCCATGAAATTGTTCCTCTGTATTAAGCATTGAAAAGTATTTAAAGCAAATAAAAAGAAAAGAATAGAAAACATTTATAATGATATTAAATATGATTGAAGTTTGATAGTGATTGAATCTATTAATCAGTAAAGGTCCATACGCATTTGAGTGTGGGAGTGTCAATTACATCGCATTATAAAGCAACACGAAGACTATTTGTGCAAGAGCTTGTTATTTTGAACCATGGTTAAGTGGCGAGGACGACACCTTAACTAGCAACCTTCTCCAAACACTATATCACATCAACATGAGGATTCTGAGTCTCAACAGATTTAACGTGCCCCAGCCTCTCTTCTAGGCGGATCTTTAGTGGCACTATGGCTCGAACTTAAGACACCCACGAGCTTATCATGAGGTTCTCCATAGTACTATTAGAAGAGATTCCATTTACATTTGTAATATTCTCTGTCACTGGCTTCAAACGGTTAAAATTTCTCCATAAATTCTACATCTCTGTTCCCACGAGCAGAAATTTTTAACGACAGGTGTAATTTTACTCAAAATAATGAGAAGACAAGGGATGGTACAGATTCAGAAAAGAGTTTAAAAATTTCCTATTAAAGCCACTCATTAGAAAAATCCTTTGAAGTCAAATACACAGAACATTAAAGGCTCATTCACACCAATGCGTACAAACGTCGAGTGTTAAGCGTCTAGCCAATCAGATACTTCTTCTCGGGCGAGAGGAAGACTCTGATTGGCTAGACACTTAACACTCGACGTTTGTACACCTTGGTGTGAATGCAGCTTTAAGGCCATATCACACGCACACGTTTCAAGCAATTTTTCGTTCAATTCGTGCAATTTTTACTCAGTTGCCATAGCAACCGCTTTAGAACAATTTTTTGCTAGCGAGCTCAAAAAGTTGTTCCAAATAAAATTGCTTGAAATTCCAGCCAATGGGGTTCTCCGGCGCTCTACGTCATAAACAAGATGGCGGCTCCGGTTTCGTCTAACACTTCAGATATGCCGTATAATATTTTAATGGTGTATAATATTTTAACGGCGTATAATATTTTAAATAGAATGGTGCTCTATTTTTAGTCTACACCCATCAACAATTGCGCAAGCGAAATGAAAGAAATAATTTTGGATGTTCATTTTCCGAAGCAGAAAAATCGGCGAGTAATTTTTCAATGTGGAGATAGAGCGCGGCTGACGTCAGAGCGTGTCGTTTTCTTTACGGCAACCCTTCCCCCTCAGATTCGGCCAAAAATTGGACGAAAAAATTGCATGAAAAATATACGTGTGATACAGGCATTAGAAAGAGAAAGTCGCCCATCCGGTATAGTGGTTAGCGACGCTGACAGCTGTGCCGTTGGGACTGGGTTTGAATCTCTGAGAAGACATGGATGTTTGTAAACGTATAATACCTTCACGGTATGAGAGTACTTTAAATAGCTGTCGAGCTGCAAGTATTCTCGTGATATTGGTGGAAGGGAAAGAGAGATGGGAGGTCCCTGACTAGCCCCAGAATGTTCTCCCTCAAAATTGGGGTGAAATAGAGTTACAATCAGAAGCTTAATGTCAGGACTTTGAATACTTAGATAACAGCAATTTATAAAGAGTGTATTGTTAATACAACATCCTATAAAGTACCCAGCGAAGACAGCGGGTAAAAGCTAGAATATAATACAGTGGCGTAGCGTGGGATTTTGCCGCCTGGGGCCGACCGGAAATTTGTCGCTGCTCTATTTTAACCCTTTCGTGGGCCATTTATTTTTCTTCTGAATATCTAGCAGTTTTTTATGTTTTATTAGAAATTAAACAATGTCATTTAAATATAAATATATTTTATTTTATCGAATTTCCCGTTTATGTTTACATTTTAGGTGCGGGAAGAATACTTCCCGAGGAGCCATTCACAGTCATAAAGAAAATTATATTTAATGGTGATTATTTGCCATGAAAAGATGTAGCAATGCACAAGGGGACATCACATTCTGCACACCTGTAGCGGGTCCTCTTTTCCTGTCCCTTTCTGGTACATTTCCTACACCATCTATAGTATGAAAACATCTTTGGCATATGATTTCCTATATACACTGGCTAAGCGTACATCATCCGGAACTACACACTTCTTTGCTTGGAAGCTAGCAGAACGTCTTTTCCTTTTTCTTGAGGAATATCCGTCTATTAGCTGACGAGCTATTGCTATACGGAATGTTATCTGATCTAAACTACTATTTCTTTTGTTCACTTGCCCTAGTATGAAACTATATATTATGGCAAGGTCAATAAGAAAATAGAAGATACGATGCCCCCATTTTGCAGATCTTACTTTTCTTCAATCGAAGCAATAAACCCTTCCCATGATATCGTTATATACAGCAACAGTTTTTGGACAAGGTACTTCTATAGTACCATCTTTATTGGCTGATTTACAGATATTATAATCACTGAATTATATGCAATAGCTCAAAACTGAAGTGGGAATTAGTCTTCCCAACGTTAAAATAGCAGGGCCAATATATTATAACGGGTGTTGCGCTTGTCACAACCGCATTTTGTAAGATCATATAGATGAGAAGTAATCTTCCCAAGGCCCACGAAAGGGTTAATTATTAGTCAAGAAAATTAGTAAAAGTAAAAAAAGCAGCTTTAAATTTTTTTTATTATTGAAAAATACATTTTTTGGATTTATTCATAGCAAATCTTTTGTACAATTATCAATACCTATATGCATGCCATGTGCAGTTGCCAGAATAGCTCAATTTGTTAGCCTTAACGTGGATATAGTCGATCTGAGATAATTTTTGATTAATTTTAGCTTAGAGGAGCTTTCCTCGTAACTGGCATTACTGACGGCAGATGTTAAAAGTATTCTCAACATTATGACAATGTTTGGTAAGCCATCTTCAAATTTGGACTCAATAATATATTTTAATAAGCCCAGAGAGCCTGATCTAATGAGTTCTTTTTTATTGCCTGGGTCTGTTGCAGCTACGAAAGCTTATAGGCGTTCTCGGTCAAGTTGGAATTCTTCTTTATTAATGTCTTGAGCTTGATCTAAGTTTTCGTCCATGCTCAATATCACTTCAGGCCTTAAAAAAGCATATTTTTGCTCTAGATTCTGCAACTCTTAAAATGTTTCTCGGATTTCAGCAGTTACTCTGTCTATTGAAGATAACTTTGTTCACCTCTAGTCATCTTCGTACGAAAACTGAACATGTTTACTTCTGTCGCCAAATATATGCTTCCTCCTGATTCATCTTGGGGTTCAAAAGAAATTTCAAGCTCTTCACATAAACTTTTAGCATATATTAAAGCGTCATCCACGAATTCCTCTCGTTTTTCTTCTAATACGGCCTGTAAAGCACTTATATTTTGAGCACATTGTTGGATATTTAGTTCTTCTGTTTGCAAATAATTTTTAACATCACAGTACTGGTTGCCAGAAGCCTAAGTAACACAAAAACGAATGCGATTGCATAGTGACTAATAAACTTCCTTTATCTGTGCGTATATAAAAGCTTTCACTCGTTTCCGTCTGTTTCGTCACAGGGGCGCGATTTGGAGTTTGAAATATTTTTTTGAATTTAAATATCGCGGTGCTTGCCGCCGCCCCTTTTCGAATGTTGCCCAAGGCCATGGCCCCCTCTTCTCCCCCCACGCTACGCCACTGATATAATATATTTGTATAGTAAAAAGGAAGTTGCTTGCACGTGTTTTTGAGCTGTGCAGTATGAAATTAAGAACGTATTTCAAAAATTGTACTCAATTACCATGAATCTTAAATTTATATATGTTTTAGTAAATAGGAAAAATAAAATGAGGAACGCGTATATATTGCTTCAACATTAGGCAATATAAATATGTAATAATTAAAATAAAAAATTATTCATCCCTACTTGTATATAACGCATTTGTTAATATGCTGAGAGAAGTCAAACTGCCTGCAAAAATAAATTGCGGTCTTTACTTATTTTAATCAGAGAAACCTCTTTTAAATATGTGTGACTGTTTTGGTTCCACTTAAGTTTTCTGGCTATTTCAACAGCATGCCTGCCATTTTTTACTCTTCTGGTTCTAACCGAAGCAGCTGAAAAAAGTTTTTCTATGCTAAATATTATTAAAAATTATTTTAGAATTTCCATAGGACCAGAACGTAAGTTTGTAGAATGGTTTCGAACTGGGCACCTTCCTTTCCGAAAGCCAGTACTTTATCGATCACACCAAAAAATTCGTCTTCGCGTGATGTCTAAGTACTAGTTTATTTAGATACCGCTACACTACTCTCCCACTAGTGAGGTGGATAGGCGTACGATTTTCCCCCCGTTCGTTTGTTTTTGAAGAGAGAGCATGTTTCTTATTTATTTTATTCTCTCTCATTTTTTATTTATTTATTATTTTTCTTTTTTATATATTTATTTTTCTTGCGGTAGATGGCGCCACGACATTTCAGAAAGTTGCATTTTCTTACTTCAGTCAACGGTTCATCAATGTAGGATAAATTCGAACCGGGCATCTTCCGTTCCGAACGCTAGTACTTTATCGATCACGCCAAAACGATCGTTTTCGAGTGATGTCTAAGTACTGGTTTATATTTAGATACCGCTACAAGTTTAAGCTCTTAAGTAAAGAAGTTTTTTAATACATATGTCTATGCATATTCATTTTGATACTTTCAAATAAGTTTTTTATTAATGCGATCCTTTTAATATATTTTTCAAAAAGGTCCCCCTAGAAATCTTGATACAGGACCACCAGTGCCACTTCATAAATTAGGAGTCAGAAAACTTTCAAGAGTGAAAAATCGAGTCTTAATTGAAACAAGGTAACTAAAGTATCAAAGACCTATCTGTATACATACGCATACTCTGAAAGGGTGGAAGGTTCTAGAACCAGTCGCGATGAAGACTTTCGTGTTCCAATTAATAATTTTTATTAATATTTAAATAATTAATTTTCCATTCCTTCAAAAACTAATAACTGTCGAAGACATTGTTCTTTCTGTTTCTCAGTGCAAGAACAACCATTGTAAGAATATCATAATGTTGAGAGTTAAACATAGAAGCTTCGTGGAAAAACGTTCTATACCATTCATATTGTTATTACTTAAGTCAGGAATTTCACATTTATACTGATAATTATAATTTACTTAGGGTTCTCCTATAAAAAAAGTAATTTCAATACTCACATTATTTTTTTTTTATTAACACTGTAACTTGCTATAAAATATGGAATGTGTTTTTGTCTCTTCGTTTGGGATTTTAAATGTATCTTATGTCTATTTATGATTGCTCCCGAATTCATACATGCAAATAAGTAAACGCAGCTGGAAATTATTTTTTGGAATCTTCACATGGCAACATTTTTACAAATACAGTGAAAATAGTTTAGCATGAAAGTGAAGGGATCGAAATATTTTTTCATATTAAAACAATTTCGTGTGAAAGGACGGCTAAAAAAAACCCCCATATATTCATCAAAATTAAGTTTATTAGAGTACATTTTACTTGCTTAGAGTTCTGGCTCAAACTTACTTCTTTCGAACATTTCCGTAATTTGCTCTCTTTTCTTAATTATTGTTGATAATATTGAGTTAGCAATCCAAAATTCTTACAGATTTCCATTTTTGTCTTCTACTTTTGGTAAACAGCCTTAAGAAGCTCCCTTTTCATTTTAAGTGAAATAGAAGTTTGCTTTCCTCCTGAGCTCTTTGCCATTGTAAAAAAAATTCTTCAAAATTAGAAGGAAAAAAAACGCCAATAGAGCTCACTAATCTTTACTCACACTACAGTACTTTTACTTAACAACACCCCACCGAATTCCAAAGCCAACTAATGAGAGATGAAAGGTTTTTGTGTGGCGTTTGTAGGGATGGAGAGTGAAAGTAACATAGATAAACAATATTGGCTCGTGTCAATAAACTCGAGGGTATTTCAAAGCCAAGTTAACTTCCATTCCACGAAAAAGGTGAAACAATCTATCTTTCATTTCACATCCCTCTTAAATCTTGCCAGTACGGCTGGTGTTTTCCGTATTTTGCTCATTCTCAGATGAAAAATCTTGCCGTGTTAAATGATTTACGTTTCGTGTTCTGAGGAAAAAAATACATAGAAATACATAGTTGTTTGTAGGGACCATTGTATTATTTCGTGTTAAACGATATTTCGTCTGAAGCATTTCGCGTTAAACGTATTTTACTGTATAAACTGCGACCAAAAATCGACAGCGGCCATGCCGTATGATTATATGGTATGTCAAAGATCCCTAGAGTGTCTGTTTGTTGAGTGCTCTCGGCAAAATTAAATCCTAGTACAGGTTCGCATCATCAGAGCTCAGGTGCCTTCTTCTAGGTAGAAAACTGGGCGTCAAAAAAAACTGTGGCCATTGGTATCCGCCCATATGGTGCCGCACTAAAAAAAGAGATACCAACTTCCGGGGAAAGTATTAGATCTGCAATGGTAAAACACCAATCCACAGCCCATTAGAAATGAAAAGAAAAAAAGACGCAAAATAAAACGAAAAGAGTGGAGAGAGAGAGAGAGAGAGAGAGGGAAAGTGTGTTGTATAGTATCTAAGAAATTATATATAAACTACTTTCAAACAATGAGAAAATTATTAAAAGCAAAAATCGTAACGTACAGAAAATCTTGTGAAGAATCACTGTTAAAGTATGTACATATTTATACATCTATATAAATGAGTTCAAGCAGGAACACAGTTCCTATCTCATTGAGATTTAATCGATCAGTGAGATAAAAATTTTATGAAGATAGTAGAGATGACTTCAAAGAGAGATGAGATAATAACATTTACGTTATATATCGAAAGTAGTTATAACGCAATTGAAAGTTACGAAAAATTAGGCGAGGCTTGTTTTTATTTTACCGTTATCTTTTTAATCCGATAATTTTGTTTTCGATTATATTTGTCATAATTGTGTTTTAAAAAAAGTTTGATAAATGAAATGTCATAAGTAGAGTTATTAGTATTTTGTGAGGTTCATGAAAATTACTCGATAATGTAGCAACACTTGAAAAACTTCTGAACTCAGTTATATATTCTTGAAAATAGACTTACAATTTTGCTTATATCCTTAAGAAAATTAATATATTTACATATAGGTTGAATTCTTGAAAGAGAAAAACAAATGAAAGAAATTGGTTAATAATTATCATCAACAAATAGATACTTCAATGAATACTTTTTTTTTTACATTAATAAACTTTTATTAAATTAAAGTTGATATTTTTTTCAATTCTCAAAAATATATTATGGACGAAAAACTGTTTGTACTTGTAGGAGTACTGTTATGACCTTTTGAAAAATAGGTTTCCTTTTTAGAAATAATTATTTGAATTTTTTACATTTTGTTTAAGGTATCCGACTACGTTCGGAACCGTGATTTTGCAAAAGCATATAAATGGATAATATTTATATTTAGTGTCACTTAGATTAGAAAATGTATATAAAATTGTTTTAAGAATAGTATTACAATAAAAAATTATTTAAGTACAATATTTTGACAAAAAATGAACATAGAATGACCCATTTTCAAAATATTCTCCTTTTGTGAAAAATGCTTCTATTATAATAATATTTTGCCTGTATATAGCTCAGACCTCTGTACAGAGGCTCAACTAAAATTTTTGAAATATATAACTCAGAAGTGGGTTTATCCATGTTTTAAGACAACAGAAAGGAGAAATTTTGAGAAAAAAACGCCGATAATTATTTTAATGGTTTGTAACTCTGAAAATAATGTGAATTTTTCAAAAATCATAGTTGAGCCTCTGTACAGAAGTCTGTGCTATATACAGGCAAAATATTATTATAATCGAAGCATTTTTCACAAAAGGAGAACATTTTGAAAAAGGTTATTCGAAGTGAATTTTTTGCCGAAATATTGTATTTAAATAATTTTTTTCGTCAAAATGTCCTTATAAAACAATTTTATACATGTATTTAAATGACACTAAATATCATGAAAATTATCCATTTATGCGCTTTTTTAAAATCACGGTTCCGAGCGTAGTCGGATACCTTAAATTAGGCTATTATTTATTTAGTAACTGTGTCAGTCCAAAGTAGAAAATTTTTGTGGCATCAAGTTATATTTGCTTTGAAATTATGGTTTGAGTTCCCACTGAGAGATTGAATGTCTATATTTGGGGTAACTTTGAGATAGAGAGAAAATTTGCTTAATATTCAGTACATAGTTGTTGAATCTATTTTATTAGAAAATAGTTCACTAAATTTTTTCTGATAAAGAAATTTTCTTTGACCATTTCGCAAATACTGTCGTATGATCCACTTTTTTACAAATTATAAGACCACACAATTCCATGGTAATTTTAAAGTGTACCTCAAGAAATGCAATATACATCCTTCCAAACTTTGTAGTTTTAATGTTTGTGGTAAGCAAAGTGTTGAACATATTATCCTTTTTTGCTCAAAATTTTTAGAAAGAAGAAAACACCTGAAAGTTGAATTGCATGCGTCAAATAAACTGGCTTTCTAATTTTTTTTCAGCTAGTTTCAAGTAATGATTCGATCGCATTAATTTATAACTTCATTGATTTGATTTTGTAAATTTTTCGTTACTCTGTTTTTATAACTTCATTGCATTGGTTTTACTACGTAACTGTGATATTTTGTAATGGGCTTGTTTGTCTTTGTAACTTATTTGTTTTTGTTATTTCATTATTTCGTAACTTATTTGTTTTTGTTATTTCATTATTTCGTAACTT
>BMAV01026680.1:16141-40628 GCA_019973955.1 Trichonephila inaurata madagascariensis | reverse complement strand
TTATTTCGTAACTTATTTGTTTTTGTTATTTCATTATTTCGTAACTTTTGTTTTGTTGTTTATTTATTTCATTTATCTTATTTATTATTTTTGTTTGTTTTATTTACTTCTGTAAGCCCCGTGTGATACTTGTGATGCGCGGGAGTTATTTTACCTGTCTTCAATAAAAAAAATACATTTTTAAAGCATTTTTCTTGTTTCTTTTTTATATAATTATTTAACGTTTAAAAAAGAAAATTTTTGTTTCTCTAGAAATTTTTTTTTAAAATTAAAGTAGGGCTTTAAAGTCAAAAGCGAAAAATTTGTCAAAAAACATTTATGTACACAATGAATTTCTGCGTTAATCTTCTTAATTAACAAATTGAGCTAAAGCTGATAAAATACTCAAAACCTTTAACATAATAATTTTAAACTTGAACTGAACAATAAAAGAGTCAAAATTAAATATATCAACTTTTCTCCCAAGCTAAAAGACAAATCTTGTTAAATTTCCCTTTTTATTTCAGGTAAAAACCGAACTTCAAAAACGATTACATGATTTTCTTTTTTTTTTGTCTAAAATTATTTAGTTTCATGTATGAGGATTTTAATTCATAAAAATATTTAACATTTTCCAGTGGATTTTATTCATGCATACTCTTTCTATCTAGAAAAATAAGACACTTCATTTATAAATATTCATCAAATTGTAGTTATACTAGATTTTTAGACAATCACTAAAGGTTGATTATTCAACAACTTAGAACACAAAATTCATTCAAATATTAAAATTTTATTATCAGCTATACAAAAAATTATTTTATCATTTATATTAAAATTTTAGATAAGCTCTAAATATTAATAATTTAAACAATTTAGCATACAAGATTCATTTAAATACCAGTTATACTAAAAAAAATTTTATCACTTGCGCTAAAATTTTAGTCAACTACTAAAGGTTGATAATTTATATATATAAACAATTTAGAACACAATATTATTTCAAATATAATAAAGATATTTTATTAAATATGTTGTAATAAAATATTACTAAACTATAGTAATAAGTACGATAATAAAAGCACACAACTATTTTCAATAAAACTAATAGTTCTGTTTCAAAACTTCAGAGAATTAGCAGTTTTATACTTTATATAATTTGTTCCATTAAAAAAAATAAGGATGGAAGAATAAAAAATAGTTTCATTATGAAATTTAAAATTCGATTCATATATACAGTCGCTGAACTCTGTTATTTATTCATGTTTAAACGATTTTTAATTAAAATAATAGCATCAAAGAAATTCCTTTTCACAGAAAATATTCTTATTTACTTTTGTAAATGTATAACAAAGAAAGAGGCCCTTAGGATGGGACTGAAAATCAATGAAAATAAGACCATGTACATGTCTTGCACTAAATCATGTTTTAACAATTCCCATTTTAAAATTAAAGAAAATAGTTTTGAAGTTGTTGACAGCTTCACTTATTTAGGTTCAGAAATTAACAATAGAAACAATTGTACTACTGAAATCCAAAAGAGAATTACTGTGACTAATAGATGCCTTAATGCAGTGATCCGCAACCCCCGGCCCGTGGATCAAATGGTTCCGGCCCGCCTAAGGAACATTAAATTATTTCTATTATATTTACTATGGTGCATTTCTCTCAGATTTTCTCAACTTTCCATGGAAATCACTTTATATTTAACATTAAATCACTTTTATTCATTTTTGGTGTAACTATATTTTATTCTAAAGGCATATTTAAATGTAACTAAATTAAAATTGTTAAATCAAAACAATCTAAAATATAAACAATCAACATGTCCCACCCTCAACGGGCCGTGGTAAAATTATCAAATGTTGACCGGTCCCCAGCGATAAAAAGGTTGCGGAACTCTGCCTTAATGGAATACGAAAATATATGAAATCAAATTTAGGGAACCAGGACATGCTCGAAAGAGTAAAATGCCAAAATTAAGACCCTTTGTTTTTGAGACATATATCTTTTAAAATTTCCAATAGAGCTTAGATTTTTTTTATGTTCTTAATAAAGATAGTTTAACTATCCTGTAGAACTTCAAAAATAACTTTTTAGTTTAAGAGTTATTTTTTCCTACTTAATTTAAGTAATACATAATTTCTGAGAACTCATAATATATACTTATGTATAAGTACCATTTTTTAAAAATGTGTCATTTTTTTAAGCAAAATTTTTTTACACATATATAAAACATTACAAAAATATAGTGAACCTATTTTTTTAGTAAAATTTTAGTATAGCTTCTTTAAAAAAATTATAAAACTTTGAAATTTAGAAAATTTTTATTTTTCTGCTTTTTTTATGCATAAAACCATTTTTTAAAAAATAGGCACTATTTTAATAGAAAAATATTAGGTTCACTATATGGATAGGCATCTTGTATAGAAGTATAAGAAATCTGGAATCATATAGTGCAATAGTTGTTTTTTAAAAATGTACCTAAATGCAAAAAAATATGCTGTTGAGAAAAAGTGAAAAAAACTAAAAAAAAAACAACTATGTTTTCACATATTATACACTTGATTAGTATTTGCTTGACTATTTTTATATGCCTAATAATAATGCCTAATAATTTTCTAGAATTACAAGAGTAATTTTAAATTCATATGTTTTTTTTTCATTTTGTTTTAGTTAACATGAACATAATTTTCGAGATTTTGTAATACATATTTTCATGTACATCATACATTTTTTACAAAAATATTTCTTGAGTATACAAAACATTTTACACACATATATGAAGCAACATATCAAACATAATGAACCAGTTTTTTTTAATGAATTAATTGCATGATTTCTTTGAAATAATCATAGAACTTTAAAATTTTGAAAATCTTAATTTTCTTTTCGCACATATAAATCTATTTTTTAAAAAATTAGACGTTATATACCAAAACATATTTCGTTCACTATATGCACATGTATTCTGTTTAGATATATTTATTATTCATTCAAATGAAAAAAAAATCAAAAGTTTATATAGATCAAACACAGGAGAAACTACACATTTAAAATATGTCAAAAGGGACGTGGTCATTTATTTACATTTTTATTTTCATATTTTAGGGCTATTGTATCAACAAAAATATAAGTATTATACATTTCCAGATTTGGAAAAATATGCACTATTTTTTAGAACTAAAATTGAAAAATCGATTTTTTCAAAGTATATGTCCTGGTTCTCTTAATCAAAAAAAAAAAGGTTCTACTGTATCAAAGTCTTTTAAGATCATTATTAACTTTTACATGTGAAACTTGGTCCATGTCTTGAGCAGATGAGAGCATGATAAGTATCTGCGAAAGGAATATTTTAAAGTTCATTTTTGGAGGAATTCAGGAAAATGGAACATGGAGAAGAAGATCAAATTTAGAGCTCTAACAATTATATAAAGAATCTGACATTGTCAGCTTCATCAAAATACAACGAATTAAAGGGGTAGATCACATTATCAGAACGAACGAAGATCACACCACTAAAAAAAGTCTTCAATGTCCAACCAAATGGCACACAAAGAAAGGGCAGGCCAAATCTTAGATGGATTGAAAAAGATGGAATAGAAAAAGATCTCCTAATTTTAAGAACTAAGCATTGGAGAACACTAGCAGGAAGAAGGCTGGCCTGGAAAAGCCTTCTTGAGAAGGCCAAGCCTCATCCTGGGCTGTCGTGCCACTGAGGAAGGAAGGAAGGAAAGGTATCACAAAAAAAAAAAAAAAAAAAAAAAAAAAAATTACAATATTGTTTTTTGTTCTTATGTCTTAGATTATTAAGACTAAGAAACAGAAAAATTGAAACAAAAATAAGTCTAAAAATTTATGCTGTAAATTTAATTTTTTGATGTCATTATAAATGATGAACTAAAATATTCAAACATTTAGAGATAGAGCAATGATTAATTCTAAAGTAAGAAAATAGATTATCAAATAGAATTTTCAAATTTGATATTTACGATTATATATCACTGATTTGAAACTAGTATAGAAAACTAAAAAGAAGTTTCATCAAATTTAACTAAATCAAACAATTTTGTTGAAAATTTATCCTGTCATTTCAAATGAATTGTAAACTGTCTATTTTTTCAAGTGAAATACATTTAGAAGTCATTAAATATTTTAAAATACTAGCAGAATATATATATATATATATATATATATATATAACAAATTTTAGAAGATTAAATGTTTCAAATTATTAAAAATATGAATATTTCCTCGAGTTTTATAGATAATTTTAACTAATCTATTCTAAATTAGGATCCACAGCTAAGTATATACATATTCTAACAGAATATGGCTAAAATAATATAACAATCGTTAAGTACATTAATATAAACAATTTGTGTCTTAGCTGAGTGGCTGAGTGGTAGCGTTTCGCGCTTCCGCGCCACAGGTCCAGGGTTCAAATCACGGGCTGGGCAAGGTTGACTCAGCCTTTTAAAGGTTTGCTTGGTACCAGGCTTGCTTGGGAACTAAACACCGGGGGTTTCGCGTCATACTCGACACATTTGTTCATGCACCTCAGGGCTCAAGGTCACGTATACTGAGATGATCACAGTAGGCTTCGGCTCTCATGGGCTATTGCGCCACTGAGTTTAGTTTAGTATTTGTGTCTATTCTCGGTAAATTAAGTTCAATTGTTTTTTCCCTTGAATAACTATTACTTAAAAAATAATGAAAAACGATATGAACAATAAAACCCTCTTCTAAATATACGTAGGTAATTAAAATCATATAATAAATACACTGTTTAATAAAGGGGGGCCACGGTAGCCCAGTGGTAAAGGTATCGGATCATGGCAGGCATGTCATGAGTTCGAGCCCAGTACCACCAAAGACCCGCCGTGTAGGGAAGCGATGCACGTTAAATCTGTCGAGAGCTTAAACGTCCTCCCGTTGGTGTGGTAGCTAGGAGAGTGGTAGTTGGTGTGGGGTGCCAGCTCAGGTGTTGTCCTCGTCGCTTGACCATGGTTCAAAATTATGAGGTCCGTCGCCCAAAGCCCTAGTGTAGCTGAACAGTGCGACGTTAATATTCATTCACTCTCTCATTGTTTAATAAAGATGTACAAAATATGTAAAAGCAATTTTATTTAAGAAATTCAACATTTAAAATCTTTTACTCCATTTACTTAAGATTCGAATATTTAAGAAATATATAAATAAAATACTTTTATCCACTTTTATAATCAAAATTTTGTTTTAAATCTAAAATGGAAGGATAATAATTAAAAAAAATTATTTGATTCACACAAAGCGCGTATTTTAATTTTTATTTCAGTGGATGAAGGAGGAATATTACATACAAATACTATTACATGATAAGCTTCATTAGCAATTTAATTAGAATGGCTATTGAAACCTTAGTTAGAATAGCTAAATAATTTAACCATTTAATTAGAATGGTTAAGCTAACTAGGTTCGGAACCGTGATTTTTTGCGAAAGTATACAAAAGAATATTTTTTTTAACAATTAGTATCACTTAGATTAGAATACTGTTATAAGTATATTGTAATAAAATTGTTTTAAGTATGTTATCACAATAAAAGATTATTTAAATGCAATATTTTGGCAAAAAATGAACTTGGAATTACCAATTTTCCAAACATTGTCTTTTTATGAAAAATTCTTCTGTAATGATAATATTTTACTTATATGTAGCTTCTCCACAGAGCCTGAACTAGGAGTTTTTAAAAATTCCCATAGGTTTCAGAGCTACAACCAATTAAAATAATTATCGGTTGTTTTTTGTTAAAATTTTTCCACTCTAACGTATTAAAATATGGATAAATCCACTTCTAAGTTATATATTTCAAAAATCCGACTTCAGGCTATATGCAGAGGTCTGAGCTATATACAGGCAAAATATAATTATTATAAAAGCATTTTCCATTAAAAAAAAATGTTTCGACAATTTATAATCCTATGTTTATTTTTTGCCAAAATTTTGCATTTAAATAATTTTCCACTGTAATAGAATTATTAAAACAATTTCATACGTGTATTCCAATCTAAGTGATACTAAATATTAAAAAAAAATTCGTTTGTACGCTTTTGCAAAATCCCGGTACCGAACGTAGTTGGATACCTTAAAGCGAATAATTTAAAATTAAAATAGGCGTAGCTTTTACGTACAATTAATTTAGAAAACACATTGAATAAAACTATTAATAATTATTCTGTAAACATACCAGAAAAAAATGTTAAAATAAGCAAACATTATTTATTTTTTTTCACGTGAGAACTGATTATATTAAGCCCAAATGACCGAATGAAAGAAACTAAAAATTTTGCAACCAAAGGTCGAAGAAAAGGAGATTATTATGAGATGTTTATTAATATTCCAGTGATAATAGCACTCAAAAAAGCCCTGCATCATTAATGTTTTGATAACATGGAGAGTTTCATGCCTTTTGATATCGAAAGAAAAATATTCTTTTGTTTCAGTATCTCTCACGTAGTTTGTAGATAATAATTGTGCTCATGACGAGAAAATAAAACATCACGAGTGAAAATAATGCTGATATTTATCGATCACAGATATTAGGGTATATAAAGGAGTTAAGGTTCATTTGAAAGTTATCCCAGGTAGGTCTGGAAAGTTGGAAAGTATACTCTCTTTTGTCGAAATATTCCATTTTTAAAAAGTAAGTATTTAGAACTTTCCTTAAATGAAAAAAATATGAAATTTTATTAATTCACAGCTAACCTTCAAGCAGTTAATCATTTTTCAGATTTTTTTTTAATGAGTCTTAGTTAAATTAAGACTATTGACGTTTTTGGATATTAAAAATATTGATGAAAATTACTTTAAAATATTGGTAATAATAAAGCAAATTATCATTTTAATTACTATTGAAAGGAATATATTTTATTGCTCATGCAATGAACAACTTCCACTGATTTTGAAATCTGTTTGATTAATTGTTAATTGTTTTTAAATGATTTGTTTGAAAATATTAATTGTTGTTTGTTTTGTTTTCATTTATTTTTCGTGCAACGGAAATATTTTATAAGAAAGTTAACTGTACATTCAATCTAATACTTAATTTAAATAAACATAGATGATTTTTTCTTCACATCAAATCTTTAAGGGACTGAAATAAATGCAGTAAATAATTTTAATTTTCTCTTTTAAGTTGTGAAACATATGTTTTAACAATTGCGAATATTTTGGTTTAAAATAAATTATACTTTAAACAAAATGCAATTATTAAAAATAATGAACTGTAAAATAATTCATGTCTAGTTATGCATTATGGGCTTTAACAATTGAGCATAATTGTTTGATTTATTAATACAATTAAGAAATCAAAACAACATGATAATTTGTTGAAAAAATTCATATTAAGATTATCCCACATATGTTGCTGACGATTATGAAATTTAAAAATTTAAATACATTTTCAAAAAGTTATTTAAATATTAAATTTATATTTAATCTCTTGAATAATAATAATTTTTAGTTATTTGTATCATAAAGGTGTTTATCAGAAATTTACCTTTTTTATTATTAAAAACTATATAAACAGAAATTAAGGAAACATGTATGTAAAAGTATGAAAATATTTTTGTTCTTTAGTAAAGACAAAGAATGAAATTATTTAATTGGGTATCTAGGGGTACGTTGTGATCTTTCATTGGGTACGTGAGAAAAAATCTGGAATAAAGAACAGTACCCCAACAAACATAAACACGTAATTACGAATATTCTATCTTGGGATTATATTCAATCTCCGTTGCCAACAAAAAGGAATGGTGACAGAAAAGTTTGAATTATTACAAGAAATATTTTTCAGCTGAAATCACATTTTCTAGATAATGTGAGTGTATATCACTTTATGATAACGTTTCTAAAAGAAAATTGTATCAATTGATTTTCATTATACTTTCAATTGCATTTGGATACAATTTCGTGATAGAATTTAAGTCCTTTGAGCGCTTTCTACAAAATCTTTAGTTACACTGTTACTTAACATTTTGTTTTCATAATAACAGTAACAACTTATACATAACAGTTGATTTATAGATTTTTAGCTACTTATTTACTCAACTTAAATTGAGGAAAAAAAATCATAAAAAGTCACAATTTTTAAGGGGATAAAGCTTCAGGGGAACGGAAATAAGGATATATAAATTAAAAATATAAATCCAATAGTATTTCTTTTTAAAATTTTTAATAAGCTTTCATATAATTTATTTTTAGATGGCATTTCAAGTTTCCCATCTAGCAGTTGTTATTCTTGTTGTCCTTCAAGCAGTTAACACTGCTGTTCCATTTGATCCAAATTTGGATGTCCACTGGGATAATTTCAAGGTACGATAAAGAAATTCCGTAATCTATTTCTCTTAAACTATAAATTAAGATTTATAATGTTCATTTTATCTGAAAAAAGAATACATTTCCTTTAGAATGTAAGTATTTATTGTAGTGCTTTAATGAGTAGGCTTTTAATTTAATAGCGTATTCTGTTTAAGATAATATAAAACTATTTAAAAATATCAAACTTTCCTATTATGTTATTCACTATGATCAAATACCATAAATAAAATTGTCAAGATATTATTTTATTTATCTCTCAAAAATAATTTCAAGCATTGCAAGAGAGGTCCTTTCTTCTGCTATATCTACTACAAGTTTTTAAACTCTGCTTTTTTTATATATATATATATATAAAGAGGTTTCTTACAACTTACCTGCTAGTCAAAAATTTTATTTCTCGAACTATTTGTTTGATTAACTAATGTTTAAGAAGTTGTATATATATATTTAAACCTAAACATAATGTCTATAAGAAATTAAAGAAAAAAACTATAAAGCTAAAACTTATTTCATACTTCCTTTCTTACCTTTTTTCCTTCTTTTTTAAAAAAATAATATTGATTTTCTGTTGACTTTAATTCTTTACTTAATACTAAGTTCAATGAATTAATTTGAGTGCTGAAATTCATTATGTTTCAACTTACAATATGGTTCAGTGGACGAGTTTACCGTTTCATTTAATATCGCATGTTTTCAAAAGAATACTTTTATGGTTTTTTAGCCAACTTAAAGAATTATGATTTATTAGTATTTAATGCTGAATTACTTCAGAAAAATTTCAAAGAAATGCATTTTAGTTCAAAAACACTGCAATTGATTTAAAAATTCAATTCTGGTTTTTAAAATTTTTGACATAAAAAATTATATCAACTTATTTAATTTTTAAAGAGATTAAATTTTTTCTTCCTTTTCTTAGAGGACATTCCAGAAAGTTTACAATGCAGGTGAAGAAGCCACAAGACGAATGGTTTTTGAAGACCATGTTGCTGAAATTCTCAGACACAACTTAGAATATGATCTTGGAATGCGCATGTATCGAAAGGGTCTCAATCAGTTTGCTGACATGGTAAGCACGATTTTGTTAAAAAAACTTTCATTTGCTTCAGAAAATAGCTGAGTGATAAAATCTTAACACAGTTAATCAATTAGTTATTCAGTATTTTGGCAAAAGGTCCTGTTCAAAATTTTTATATTTCATCTAATTTGTAACAAATGTGTGTGTGTGTACATTGATTTTGCACTAAATATAATAAATGAATTATTCGAGTAATTAATTACATTCACAATTTAGTTTTAAAGAGTATTATAAAAATTCTGATAAAAATATCTCAATGGAAAAAGTGATTAAAGTTTAAAAGAAATTTTGAATGAAAATTAGCATAAAAAGAAACATTTTGCTGAACGAGATATTAATACGATAGAATCTTTTTGTATCGCACACAAAATATAGACAGTTTTAAAAGTTGAATATTAACACTAGAAAGAGACTGAAACTTAGTATATTTCAATATTGCCCCCAAACAGTCAAAATGACTGAATTGTGGAAGAATAACTAATGTGTAAATAAATTTGTTTAAAATTAATTTTTAATACTTTTTATGTTATTTACAGTCACATAATAAGTTATTAGTAAATATTAACCATTAAAATAATTACTTCACTTGGAAAAAAAGTATATTCTCATAAATCCTAAGAAATTGTGTCATATACATAATTGCTTTTCTACTTGAAATTAAAAAACGGTCAATATGGCTTCCTTGAGTATAATCTAGTGTTAAATGTCCATTATATCTACTAAATGATTTTAATTGAGACCTATGACATTAATTTTATTATTTTATAAATTTAACTTTACAAATTAATCTTTTTATTTAAAAGAAGTATTTAACATTATAATAACTAATGTAGACTAAGGAGGAAAGTTTTCACCCTTATTTTTATCTCTGTTTAATTATTTTGTATGAATCCTTATTTCACAGTTTCCTTTGAGATATTATGTTCGTATACTTGCTTCTTCTTTTTTTAAAGAAACACTTTGATTTTTATTATTGTAAATTGCACGGTTAAATAAGTTCAACTTTTTATCTAGACCCACGATGAATTTGTTAAGCAAATGAACGGATTCAGAAACGTCAAAGGAAACCGAGTCAACAGTGGAATCTTTAGCTCTCCTTCTAATGTTGATATTCCAGATACCGTGGACTGGAGGCAAAAGGGAGTTGTTACCGCCGTTAAAAACCAGGTAATTATGATGCTTCTTTTATTACTTTATATAATTGCCAAGGGCCATTATTACATTTCTAATATCATATAACTGATGAAGCCCGTTATATTTTTCATACTGCTTTCCCTGTAAAAATGTAATATTTGAATATAAATTCAGAAAATTAAAAAATATGTTACAGTATGCAAAGATCAAAATGGCCCGGGCCCATCATTAAATATAACTTAAGACTGCGAATATAACAGATGCATTTCAATAAAATCCTTAGTTTGTATTGTTGTGCAGCTTGTATATTTTAGCACAAAAAAGACTCATTTTTCTATGCACCGTTAAAGATATGAAAATTTAAATTAGAATTACAAGAATTTGTTTTGTTCTATAATGATTTTTTTTTGTCTACAATTTTCAAAATTTATTACAAGGAACATTGTAAAATGATACGATTGTATAATACATAATTCAAATTTTATTTATATCGAAGATCAATCAAAGAGGGAATTAAACACATTCGTAAGAAAAACCAATGTGAGATTTGGTATAATTGTCAATGAAGCTATTTAATCATTAATATCACTAGTTGTCTTGAAGTCAATATGCACTAAGTTTTTGAAGTTAAGCTGTCAAAAGAATTGTGGGTAATTTTAGAAAAGAATCGTTCTGTTAAGGGTTTAATTCATCAATTTCCTAATTTTGCAAAACTACTTTTTTATGTGCTGTTAAAATTAATTTATAGTTCATTTTGAACTTTTAGTATATTAATATTTTTGATTGCGTAAAGAACTTATCTTCAACATTTTTTTTGTTAGATAACACAGACAATCAATGCTTAGGCACTCCTTAAACGTTTAACTTTAAAGATATATATCTTCGGTCGTATTAGTATTAAAATCAATAGCTAAATATAAAATGAATAGCTGTTTTTGCTCATTTACAAATTTTGAGTATTTTGTAGACTTAACGGTGTTTAATTATTTTTGCATTTCAGCAACAATGTGGATCCTGTTGGGCTTTCTCAACAACTGGTTCTCTGGAAGGACAACACATGCTGAAGACCGGAAAACTTGTTTCTCTCAGTGAACAGAATTTGGTTGATTGTTCAGGACCTGAAGGTAAGTAATATGTTTCTCCTCTAAAATATTTTTTAAGTATTAATTTCTGCATCCTACACAAAATAAGACAACAGTAATTTAACTATAAAATTGTTATATTTATGGAATGATTTTCTTAAAAAGTTTTTGACATTAATTAAGAACTCCTTCAAATAGTCTTAAGAAGCTCTGTATTGAGAATGAAGAAATTTTTTCTTTCCATTGTAGAATAAAAAGAATTTTAAATTTCCTGATAATTTAAACTCCAATTGTTATATTTATTTCAAAATATTTTATTTGAAAAGATGTCAGAAATGTTTTCAATCACAATTTAAAGTAAATTTATTGTGTTATTTGGCTATTTTTTCATTACAAATTCGTCAAATGTATTATACTTTTATTAAAGTAGTCTCAAATATTTCTATTTTTAAGTAGTGTAAAAAACATTCACCATCGAGAGTGAGCCAAATACTAATTTTTTGTACTGCTATAATAAAAAAAATTCAAACTATAATTTGCAAAATATTATTGAAATATTCTACGAATTATTTTGTTAAAATATTGTTGCCAAAAGCAAAATATAACTTCAATAATAGCGAATGTAAGTGGCAAATGAGTTACATAGTGACATTCGAAAATTAAATTGCCATCCAAGATGAATTGATAAGATAGAAAATAATATATAAATAAATCTGAAATGTAGGCATATAACTAAATAACTTTAATATAACTTTAAAAAAAGTAATATTACTTATAAACCCCAATACCATTAGCAATAGTTTAATGAATATCTTCATTTATTTACTTTTTTTAAATTTTTTTTTCAAACTTAAAATTCCGAGATATATCTGACTTTTTATATTTATATATATATTTATTTTAATTTTTTTAAAATACACTTAAAAACTTTACTTTTCGGAGGAACTTTAATTAATTTGTGTGTGTGAAAACCTAACACAAAAAAATTTCTTCAAGATTTAAAAAAAATCATTTTAATAACTAATGTATATTCTGAAATTAATTGGGTTTCGTATATTTAAAAAAAATTTAGGTAACATGGGATGTGAAGGTGGTCTTATGGATCAGGCTTTCGAATACATCGAGAAGAATGGAGGAATCGACACTGAACAGTCATACCCATACACCGCTGAAGTGAGTGCTTTTTGTTTATAAAAATACTTAAATTTGATATTTTCATGTTATGCTGATTGGAATTTATGAAAGGAACTAAAATTTTTTATTACTTAAAATTTTTTTTTCGTAATGGTTTTATATAGAGTAAATTTATCAATTTTAAATTAATAGAAATGTGTGTGTGTGTTTTGTGATTTAAATTTAATAATTTAATTTAGAAAAAATTATTCCACTCCTTATTTCTAATAAAGTTTATACATTAATTTGAAAACAATCTTGACTTTTCAAACTAGTAAAAATTTATTATTTCAAAAATTATTCTGAAGCTCATTGAGAATATTGCCATAATAATATTATGAAATTGTAATAAGCTCAAAATAATATCCAGTTAATTTTTTCAAAAACTAATTTTTAGATTCGAAAGATAATTTTATTAAGAAGCCAATTGCATGAATTAAAAAGTAAAATTAAATTATTCAAATTTTTTTTTGACTACCAAAAAAAGTGAATGTAATATTTATTTAAATGATTTTTTTTCTTGAAAAAAGCAGCGAAGAAAATAAAAAATAAGTAAATTACATCAATGGTGTCTACTTGTAAAGCAAATAAGTTTCTGAAAAATTGATAGTGAATTCCTTTTTTGACATGAAATAAACCCTGACATAAAAGAACCCTCACTTTTCGATCACACACTAACTAATAATTTCATAAACTGATAAAATTTGTTGTGCAGAATTAGATCGAAACTGTTGAAGATATAATAATTGAGAGATAGTAGTTTTTCAAAGAATCGAATTACATTTTCTATGTAGAATACGAATAGAAATTAACAGTAAATTTTACCATGTTTTAAATAAGTTTGAATACATGGTTATTCTTTCTGCACTGATAGGATGGAACCTGCCACTACAAGAAGGCCAGCTCAGGAGCTACCTGCAAGGGTTACGTCGACATTCCATCTGGTGATGAAAAAGCTCTGCAGCAGGCTGTTGCTACCGTTGGACCCATCTCCGTTGCCATCGATGCCAGTCAATTTAGTTTCCAACTTTACCAGTGAGTAACTAATATCTTAAGGAAATTTTCAGATTTTTTATATCTCTCATTGAAAGAATGATTTCGTAAATGCTCACATTACTTGAACATTACTCGTCTTTTAGGGGAGGAATCTATGATGAACCCAGCTGTGATAGCCAGCTCTTGGACCATGGTGTTCTTGCTGTTGGTTATGGAACTGAAGATGGTGTTGACTACTGGCTTGTTAAGAACAGGTATGAATGGTTCACTTTACAATTCTTCTGTAGAAACTTAAGAAAAAATTTAAATCTTAAATTCCCATCAAATATTTTTAGCACAGTTTCGAATTGTTTTCATATAAATTCGATTAAAAAAAATAGTCTTTTATTTAGTAATAGTCTTTAATACTCTTTTACTTTTAATGAAAGCAATAGTCTTTCATTTTTATTTTTGATTATAATTCAATAAACCTGCTCTAAGAACATATACCTATTAAAAGTTGATTAAGTCTTTTACGATAATCAGTATTCATATTTTTATAGTTAAAAGAAATTATGAATTAGAATGCTATATTTACTGGAAATAAGAAAATATTTTAGACAGAATTTTTACTTTTAACTGATTTTTTACGTTAAATGAATCTAAAATTTTTTTCGGTACTTACATGTTATACTGTCGACCAATTTTACTAAGTTAAAAAGCATTGTCATTTCAAAAAACTTCACCAAATTTTGTCATCGTTATTATTGTGTTTGAACATATGTATATGCACCATTTCTTTTTGAATTATTTACATCTAAAGGTTACATAATTCTTAAATACATAGACTTTTGTGTTATTCTTAACAGCACTCGGAAAATGATCGATAACTCAAAATTTTATAAAAATTCAATAAAATTGAGATATAGCTTAAATTACATTAATATTTAATTAATACTGATAATTAAGGTACTTACTATCACAAATTTGAAAAGTATTTAGGCAAGTATGTTTCATATATCGATCTTTAATGCTAATATTTATGTTGACAACTTTAGAATAATTTCTTTATCAACAGATTAGAGACAAAAAAGAACACTACTATGAATAAATAATAAACTATAATTTATACTTAACATTAAATCATTTTGCTCTAAGAATATAACAATGTCAAATAACATTTGAAATGTTATAAAATATTTGCTGCATTTTTTAAAAATTTCTGAATTTCAATTTGTTTTCCTTAAATTTTAGAATTATTATTTTAAAGCTTCTTTAACTGAACTTTTTTTGAAAATAAAATAAATGTAATGAAAATTCAAATTAATAATTTTATTTTTTGTTGTGCAAGACATATGTGTATAGAGTAGGAATGAATTATTCATACAATTAAGTTTTAGCTATAAATAATAGTATATATGAATTTCTTCTTGTGGGACATTCAATATCATATAATTTTCAATGTTCTTTTTTAGCTGGGGAACTACCTGGGGTGAAAAGGGTTACATCAAGATGTCCAGAAACAAGAACAACCAATGCGGTATCGCTACTCAAGCTAGCTACCCTCTGGTTTAAGGATTCTTTTTTTTTCTCCACGGAATAAATGGAAAAGAACTTTAAATGTTTTACAAATATTTTGTTTTTTTAGAAAATAAGTGTGTAGTTATTTGTTTTTTAATTATAATGTTAATTTATTAATAATGTATTGGTGATGTTTAAACATTTTTAAGTAAATTTGGATGAAATCATTCACAACTTGAAAATGTATGATGTGTTATGTTTTATATATATGTGTTAATAAAGGATTTTAAAATTTTCTAAAATATTTGTGGTTTTTTATGGGCTGTTTTCTCTTTTGCCATCTTTGAATAATGTCAACTTTATAAAATCATTTTTTAAAAAATTTGAATAATAACATGAGTTTTAATCATATGACTATTGGGGTTATGGAAAAGTTAATATATTTTAGAGGACATACCGGTTTTGTTAAATATTTTAAAAGCTGTTTTTGAAACTAAATTAAATTCATTTAATATGTTTTGGGTACAAATTATAAATTTTTCTATGATTAAATATTTTAAATAATCGAGTTTTGCTAAAATACCATCTAGTTCTACCTAATATTAACCTATTATGACTAACCTTTTAATTTATTTTTTAGATTTTCCTTTAATTCAATTGAACTTTAATGAATAATGCAATAGAAACATCTTCAGCTTAATTTGAATTCTTTTTTTATTATTAAAATTTTAATTTATTAATGACCCAAAAAATGTACTCCGTAAAAGTAATTTGATTATTATAATTTTAAACCCCTTTCAACTATTTTTAATATCTGAGAAATTATGTAGTTAAATAAATAAAATTTGCTACAGTTTGAAACTAATATGAAATAAATGTAATTTTACTGTAAATACGATTCTAAAAATTAAATTTAATGCTCAATAGTCTCGTTGCCTGAAATATCAAATATAATTATTAATAAAACCATGAAAATGACCTAAAAATTAAGTAATATTTTTTTAGTGTTTAAAATGAGCTTAATTTTATGATTAACTTTTATCTTATGTTTTACTTCCGTATAACATAATGTAAATTTCAACTATCAGTATACCCTTTTGAATGTATTTAATTATATATTGCATAAAAACACAGAATAAAGTAATGGAAACAAGGTAAATTTAAACAAAATTTAACTTCCTCATTATTATCAAACTCATTCATGCTTGGTGGTACATATACTGTACCAAAAATTCTTATTCGTTTATTTTGTGGTGATACATAAAACGTAACGCTTGTTTGAATGCCTGAGAAATTGATGCTAGATGGTACATTAACTGAACCACCACAAAGGTCAACTCCTAGAAGTTATTTAAGTTTCCAACAGATGTCTGAAACTAATTGTATGCAATGGGTTTATGCAGTAGTTCATTCTTTGATCAGCTGTGAGTATGTTGAATGGTACTTTTTAGAAGTGACTGTGTTGTATATTTTTAAGTGTAAATAAAAGTGATTCTTGTGATATTTGGTACAAATAAGGTAAGTAGATATATTATGTAGCTAAATATGTCAATATTACAATAATTAGTATGTCATATGCATATTGCTAGTATGAAAATATGAGTCCAAAAAACTCCACTAAGCTATTGAAGGTCATTGTAACGTAGCTGTGAATTTTCCGCCACACAGCTGTGAATCGGTTTCTTTTGTGGGTATGGTCACCGCACGTGCAATGACACACCTGCATCCTTAAAAATATTGCATGGTCTTGCCACAGACATCACCCCGGCAACCTTGACACTACGAGGGACCCCTCTCCACCCACGAACCGGATGTAACTCGAAGCTAAAGACACCGATCTCTGGCATCCCCGAAGACTAGCGAGGGCAGAGAGAGAAGGGGAGTTGGTCTGAAAATTTCACTGAGCACGGACACCCAAAAACTCCTCCCTCACAAACCATAGAACTGGGACTCTAATAATCTAATGAATACGTTTAATAACTTCAATGTATAATCTGTAAATAATAGTTGTGACGTAAATAAACTAAATATTTAAGTTAATCAATATCACGCTACCTTTATTTATCTCAAAGGTCACACCATCTTCTTTACAAATGCAAAATGTATTCCGCTTATTTTTTTCACAATAATCGATATATTTATTGTGCCAGATAGATTTGTTATAAGTTACATTTTAAATAATAATAATAATTATTAAATAATAGTACATACAAAAGTCCTGAATTGGCTATAGCTCGTGTTCATGAAAAAATAAATACAACTAATACACTTCTTATATATTTTGATTAAATAAAAACTTGGTAAAATAAAATAATTTATATAATAGAATATTTAAAATTAGAACTAACATTAAGTAAAGTAGGACCAAACTAAAATTAAGCTTACGACATTAGATTAAGAAAAACTGAAAATGTTTTAATATATAGGATGAACAACACAAAGGAAGATAAAGAAGTGAATTTATTTACTTTCCAACTATAAAATAACAGAATGGATGAGTTATGTCTGCAAAGTTCCACTGTCTTAGGGAAGAAAAGAATCATTTTTCCAGAACTATAAAGCTACTTGAAGTGTGGTGGTACAAAATATGTAACAACCAATTTTTTAAAACTTCGGACACTTTATTTGAAAAAGTGTTTAATATTATTAATATGCACCAGCTGTTGTTTAATAATTATAGTTTTGTGAGGTTTATCTAAAATATTTGTAATTATTTCCTTTTAGTGCATTAATTTTGACAAAAATTCAGCGCATGGAAGAGTTAATTTATACATATTTCTAAAAAGCACATTGCGATTAATGTTTTGCATAATTAATACATTGTATAGTTAAATATTTCGAAATAAAAAGCTTATAATTCTTAGAATAGATTAATTATGTTAGTTAAAACTTTTATCGACTATTTTAAAATTTGTTCACTATGTTTATTTAAATGCAACAATAAATATCATCATTTAATCGTTCAACAAATTACCCTCTGATCTTTTTGAAAGAATTTCGACGAATTTTTCAAAAATAAGATGGATTATTTGAAGAAAATGAATTTAAAAATAGTCAAAGATATTAATATTTTATTTCTATTTTAAACTCATCATAGTGTTTCCATTACGAACTCGATTTATTATATGCTAGCATCTCAATCCTCACGAATTTATAGAGTTTATCTCGGATTTAGTTGTTAAATGTCTCTAATAAACAGAAGAAAAAAAATCAAATAAACATATTTCACAGACAACAATTTATTCATAAACTGTGTGATAAATACTACACTGATGAAGCTCCACACTTCCCAAATCTTCTACCTTAATTGCTACCTTTAATGGTATAATGGAACATGAGTTGAATCTCTATGAGTTGTAAAGTTCCGAATCTACCAGAAATTTGCCATATCAAGCTCTAAAACTTTTTCCTTAAGGCTGATATATCAAACAGAATTTTTGGTACATCTTGTAATTTTCCGAGAAACTGGCTAAATTCTGATTACCAATTTTTCTTGTGTTGGTATTTGATTAAAATTTCGTTTGCGAAATTTTACAAATAAATTTCAATATTCTTATTTAAGAATTCATGATAAATGAATGAAATAAGCTACCAAATTGGTACATGAAATAAGCTACCACACATAACCCCCATACCCCATTTAACAAAGTGCCCGATAAATGATATTTTCTATCTGAAAAGGGGATATTTTCTGTTTGTCCAGGGGAATCAAAAGGAACTGAAAATATTAACTCATTCCGATGTCTTTTTCGTTGGCAAGTCTAAACTGTCAATCTTAGGAGATTCTTTGGCAACAGGTTTCTTAGTAAGGTCGGTCTTCTTTTCGCTTTTAAATCCCTCATTGGCGGGGTACAGACTCAACTTGCATTTGGAAAAGTGGACTTCACATTCTCCTTGATCCATTCCCATTCGAGCAGCAGCAAAGTAGTGTTCGTATTCTGCAAGTAGATGTTCAGCAGCACGTCCAGCTCGACGCTGACCACCTCGTCTAAAAAAAAGAGCAATTGCTTTTTCAAGAAATGAAAATTTTAAAAGTGAATAGAACTAACATAGCTAAAGACGCTCATTTTTCATTTTTGAATTTTATTATATATATATATATATATATCTTTCTGGGATTATTAGAATTCTAAGAACACTAATTATATTAATATGTACAATCAAACAACTAGTAAAATATTTTTAAAAAATTATAAGCAAAGCTCTTTTGAAACTCAGCATTAAATAACAATTACAGTTATTTTATTTTCTGACACTTTTTTTAATAATAAAACATCTACTTCAATTCAAACTATTGGAATATAAGGACATATCTAACGAGAGAAAAATATAAGATTAGATTTTCACATTTTTATTGATGTGTATTGCAATAAGTACCATGGATTGTTGACGCCGAATCTTATAAATTTTGAACCAGGGACAAGCTTGTTAATAGAACTTAGTCTTGGATTCATTATTCACTAGCCTCGCAAGAAAGCTTTTTAAACTGGCTTATCATTATCCTCTATTTTAATGAATATTAGTAATTGAGAACAACACTTGCTAATTAGTGTTTAAGCAGTGATTAATAATTAATTTGTTTTAAAGGAATTATATTTCTCCTGGATTTAATAATGAAAGAAATTTGAGGAAATAAATAAATTATAAAGATTTTCTTTATAGTTTAATATATCATTACAAATATTTTTTAATATATTCATTCACTCTCACTACTGAATTAAATATGTATGGCTTCAGAACCATTTACAATATTTTAAAATTTTGAAAACTATAAATAAATACATTTTAAATACACATTGTTATATTCCATATATTTAGTTTAAACAACAACTATATTCAGAATCATTTTAAGTAAGATAATAAAATAACAATACAAATATCCTTCCTTTCAAATATGGAATTTAGGGGTATTCAACATTCTTTAAAAAGAAAAATATCTTACAATGGATTTTGGTCTGAAGAAGTTGAAAAGATATTCTTTATCAATGATAGTAAACAATGGATTTCAGTATAAAGAGGTTATAGTACACTAACTCCAACTTATCTAATAAAAGAAACAAACGGTTTTCAAAGATAATCAATTTAAGTATCTCGTTTTTAAAGATTTTTTTTATAAATAAGTCAAAGTATCCTGTCTTCTGAATTTAAATCTAGATGTATTGTGTTTAATTTATTGTTCTTTTTTGAAGTATTTTTACTTTTGCAAAATCATGCTCTAGCTTGGTTAAATACTATGGTAGTAATAAATATTATGTCATGAAGGAGATCTTATCGAAACACCTTGCAGTACATTTCCTTTTAAAAGTCAGTCAACATACTTGGCCGATGATACACATGAAAAACAAGTACCTTAGCTTGGGCGTGGAAAGTATCAATATAGATAATGAAATATTAATATGAATCGTAACATGGTAATAAAAATGAAATAATATTATCACTTACTCCAAAATATGCAGCAAAGCTTCTTTGAAAAGATCCAAATCAGGTGTCACTCCGTTATTGGATACTTGTCTGTACATTTGGCAAACGAAGAGTTGCTTGCAAAGTTCATCAGCAGCATTCCATTGTTTGAAAGCCGACTGCAGCATCTGAAGTAACCTTTTTGTTTGAATCTCGGAAAGAAGAGGCATTTTGGCAGAACTGGTCTCTGGCAACGCTCGTTTGCTCAATCCTAAAGAGGATAGCATCCCACCTAAGGCCAAGCCATTTCCATTCAAAGCCATAACTACTGCAGGTATGAGGGACAAGCCATACAACATACCTCCCATCATCACTGTTCTGAAACCACTCATAGATGCCATGGAACCAAAATTTCCCATATTAACTAGAGCTGATGGAAAACCTCCTGGGTATATTATTTGTCTTTGATCCTTTTTGGCTTGAGCTGATAAAGTTGTATTATCGATTAGTTTCGGTGTTTGTAAGGAAGTGATCACGTGGTCAACATTCTGTGTGTTGAAGGGATCTGCGAAACCACAATAGGTTGGTGTACTGAACACTAAGACGATTGTTATGATTTGGAAAAGTATACTTTTGTAGTGAATCATTGTAGAAACCTGTAAAATGGGAATGATGGTATTAACTTTAAAAGTAAGAGCATTGTTTTTGAAAATTAAGAATGTTATATCTTTTTTTTAAACATCAACTTGAAAGATTAATTTGAAGATTTATATGAGTTTGTAAAATGCATTCAAAAATGTATTTACGAAAAAAAAATTAAAAATTGTAAAATAAAAGTATTTATTATACTTTTCAACTGAGCTGCAATTATAAAATTTTGGGGTAATTTGATTACTTGAATCTTTTTTCAAATTGGTAGATATAAATAAAATATATGTGTATTCAGATAATACATTTATTTTTTTAATGTTATATGCGTATTAATTTTAGTAGATATTTATAAATGTAAAAATTACTTTTGGGGAATAAGCGTTGAGAGAAATATAGATTATAAGTACTTTTAAGATTTTAATTTCCAATGAAATACTCCAGTTATTCTAATAACAATATCAAACAAAAGTCTAAAATGTAGAAAATTCCAAATATATTAGAGATATTCTCTTATATTATAGAAACTGAAAATGAAGGGGTGTCGCAGACTTTATCAAAAAATGTTACAGTTTTAAATAAATCTTCTATGTGGTTGTAGATTTTTTATTACGAAAAAATTAAAACTCGTTGATTTTGAATCAGTTTGTTCACAATGAAACTAGTTAAGGAAAGCATACTTAATTGCAAAATCTTTTACAGAATAAAGAGGTTGTTTTAATGGATATTTCTTCCATAGCGTTAAATCTTAAGACGCAATGGAGAAAATTCGAAGTGATTTACAGAATTAGGTTTGTTGCTATTCTTATCACCATATTAAATTTGTGGTGATCTAACTAAAACGTTATATCAATAGCTTAGATATTAGAGGTACTATAAAATCATTTATGTAATATTTAGCGAAACAAGGATAAGTATTAGCTTACTTACTGTACTGAATCTGTATTTTCCAATAACACGAGAGATATTACGAGTTGAAGAACGAATCCAAAGGAAACTGACTAGTGGTTGAGGAAGATGAGTATGCTGTATTTTCAAGCTTGCACCCTTTTTATATGAAAAATCGAATCTAAAGGGTGGGGACTGAGAGGTCAGTAAACCACTTGCGACAAAACAATCTTGTTAAAGCACCGACAGAAGAAATTCATACAGGAACTCTTTAAAAACACTTTACGGAGGTCAAGCGTAGAATTCAAGGTAAAGAACTCATATTTTTTCTTTATTTCGGAAGCATTTTGTAAAGATTGTTCCACACTTGGATGATTCCATTTTTAGGTTTCTTTGGAGCTGCCCATTTGAGGGTTTAGATGTAAGGAATTATGTTTACATAAAATATCTTCGGCGGAAATGGTGCGTGCTTCTTTTTTTTCCCTTGTTTTTTTGGAACATCGGAAGCAATTTGTTTTCCTTATTTTTGTTATCATGTTCACTTGAAGTTATTATACAATTTCTTTCTATTTCTTGGAGAAATATCTTTTCAAAATTTATCTCTTGCAACAATAGAGGGAAATATACACTAAACTGTCAAATTATAGTTTCGAATAATCTAAAATAAACTTTTATGAATATTGCTGAAGAGATTCTCTTTTGTGATGAAATTTTTATATTAATTTGGGTAGCATGATACGGAATAGTTAAATATTCAGTTACAATATAAAAACATTTATTTTAATCAAAAAATAGCTTATCTTTTGCGAATAAAGATACTTTTGAAATACAGTTAATGCAAAGTTCATGACCATAAAAGTTTCTGTCCTTAAGATAATAACCATATTGCAATGATTGTATCATTAAATAAAATTGTCGTTATGAAATTTTAATAACTTTAGGTAAATATAGATTTTTTTATTTGTCACTATAGCGATGCTTTTAACTAAATTGCCTTTCCAGAAGAAAAATATCAGTTTTTTAAAATCAGATTAGTTAGTAGATCAGTTTGTTTTAAAAATCAGATTATAAATTATTTATGTATAATTAAAGAAATTCTTTAAAAGTTTTCATGTTGTTTTGTCATTACACATTATATATTTTTACTTTCTAATGACGCACAAGACAGAGAGAAACATCGCTAAAGGTGTTTATTCAAATTCTAATTAAAAAAATTTCAAAATAAATCCCTAAAACAAATTTTCAGTTATGGTGCTTCAATTATTATGGTTCCATACCAATATTTTAACACACACATTGATATCTCTGTTCACCTTATAAGTTATATGTTTGCTACCGAGACTCTGATGTACAGTTATTAATTTACTAGTATTTAGCCTCCGTAACTTTACATAGTGTTTCTACTCATTATTAAAAAAAGCAGAACTGGACTTTCTTTTATTATCTTATTTCTTTTACTGTATTACTTTCTTAGATATTTTATAATTCTTTTGCAGTATAATTGGTCTTACATTCCTATTTTTAACACAGAAAAAGATATTGTCAATATTAAAGATTTGTTTGAATGCTAGGCAAATTACACATTTATGGAAACCGTTAAGCAGATGTGAAGAAACTGAACAGAATCAAGTGTATAAACAATATATACGTTATAAGTATACTAAAGTAATATTAATATTAAAATTGTATTAATATATCACGCATCTGAAAATCATGTATCTGTTTTTGGGGAGGGGAACATTTTTATACATTCCGAATGACCCCAAAAGTGATACGCTAACACACACACTCTAGCAATAAGGATAAAATAATTGTAGTAAAAAAATATTTTTTACTTATTACTAATGCTACAATTTGTCCTTCATTTTTCAAGCTTTTCATGTGCATTTCGATCATTTAATCTGGCAATAATTTGTTTATTGTTTTTTGATTCATGATCTATGCATTTTATAACACATATTCAGGTATGTTGCCTTTTTATTAGTAAGGGTTTATGAATTTTGTTTCGAAATTTCGTATGATTTCGTTTAGTATTGTAAACAGAGTTAAGGCCGGTTGGCCATGAAACTGGTCAGGCCCCACTTTTTAATAAAGCTGACCAAAGTCAGCAGCGTTAATAATATTGCTGTATCTCTCTACTTATGTTTATTAAATCTCAATTATATTTTTTAAAGTTTAAAATTCAAGTAATTTTTGCTTCTTAGATAGAATTTATTAAAAATTCTATATACATACACATACATACATACACA
>BMAV01026679.1:0-86053 GCA_019973955.1 Trichonephila inaurata madagascariensis | reverse complement strand
AATTTTTTGGAAAAATATTGAATATTAAATTTTAATATTTCCTTTCGAACATTTAGCACAAATTCATTTTGCACAACGTTTATTAACTATAACACTTTTAATTATTTTTTAAGGAAATGGTCAAAATGTTTAATTGTAAATGCTTTTGCACAGATTATTGTAGGGAAAAAGAGAACAATTGATTATACGTTGTGATTACAACTGTATATTCCCTTATGGGTTAGTTTTCATTATTATGTATTTTTCAAGGTTTATTAGCATTATAATTCCTTAAACTACCTAAAAAGTTGGTTTACTGGAAATGAAAAAAGAATTAAACTCGTTAACTTAAAATGAATATTATATAAAATATACACACATGTGTTTCTACTTTAAAATATTTTTTCTAAACTATTAAAAAAATTTCCACATTTACCACTACGTTTCAATTTTTTGAAAAATATAAGTATGAAACTGTGCTCTTTTTAAAAATTTAAATAATTATATTTTAGGGTTAGAATAACACGCTTTCTTTTCATGCCTTTTATTTGGCTAAATTTTTTTTTAAAAAAAGACAAAGAAATAAAGGCTTTCATCTTGTATTTACGATACATTTAATGATTTTCCTGATGTTTTTCTTAGAAAAAAATGTTTTTAAATAGGAATTGTCATTAATTTTAAAAACTCATATTAAAAATTCATATTTCTAGATCATATAAAATTCTGAATAATATATTACTTTCGTAAACATGGTTTGAAAATAAGTTTCACAGATATATTTCTTACCCATCTTTATCAGCTCTGAAACGAATAAAAGTGTAATCCAAAGCTTTTTCATGGAAAGTCAGGCAAGTGTGGTTTTCCCATTCTCCCATGGCACTGATAATCATAGTTTTTAAGTCATCGTCCACAGCTTCGTAGGAAAAAGATATGTGAAAACTTAGTTAAAAAAAATTATTTTCTCTCTTTTCTTAAATACAGAAACAACAGTTACAAAATTACTACAACAGAAACAATAATTTAATGAAATGAATAAGTAAATGAGTTTGTTAATTGATGATGGCAAAATACCTGAACACGTATATTCTATTTATCAAAAATTATTTTTCAGTAAATTAATACGTATCAAGCAATAACAATCTATCACTAAATATATATTTAATATTCTTTTTAAAAGAACTGGTACATTTTTAATATTTTAAGAAATTTTAAGTTTAAACTTTGTAAAAAAAATGTCTACCTTTATAAATTTATCAAATGTATGTTTTTTAGTTATCATATAATAAGTAAGTAATAAATCCGTTATAAATAAATGGTAACGCAGAATATTTCATAAGTTTTCTCATTATTCTTACACAGATCTGGCAAAAAAAGTAACATTTAATATGAATTTAATTTTTTTACTTTAAAAATCAAAAAAGTTCTATAAATTCTCATTATTTTAATCGCCATGTTTTGTACAGTACAATCCATGCACTTCTTGTCATATCAAAATTCCTCTTTTACTAATTATTAATATTACTTTGCTAACAATTTAAATAAATTAAATACTTTCAAATTTTTTAAAAATTTTAAAAAGTTTAATATTAATTAATCAGATCAGTAAAATTGGTTTAACATTTAAAAAAAAAAATTCAATTTTTAGTAGAAAAAAATTTAAAAAGATTTCTATTTTTAAAGAATATTTTAAAAAAAAGTGTACAACTTCAAAACAGTGAAAAGAAAACAATTTTTGCAGCATTTTTAAAACATGCGTTTTCTTATGATGATAGTTGTGAGTCTTTTTAATCACTGGTTAAGTTTCTAAAAACATGAATCTTATAAGCTAATATTAGAAGTTCACTCATCAATGGATTTCTACCATCTTGAATGTTAATGTTGATTTGTATACCTAACCTAATTAAAGGCCAAATAATTAGTTTAACGAATCCGTTTTAAAACAAAAATATCTATTTATATTAATAAACTTTATTTGCAATATCTCGCAGGGTTTTTTTCAATATTTCCTTTAGCAATACTCAATAATGAAATCACAATAATATTATATTTTAAAGTGCCTTTTAGATACAGTAAGGAAGAAGATTTTGTTCCTATTTATAAATTTTTTTCAAATGAAACATCATTAAATTTAACGAGTTCGGAATAAAATTATTTCAAGTAAATAAATTTATTGGTCAGGTAAATCTATCTAAGAAACTGGCCAAACAGGATTATTTTAAATTTTGTGTTTTCAGTATAATTTCCTTAAAAATTGTAAAATTTTTTTATTCTTAATTTTTTTAATATTTTTAAAGGATTACACACACAAAATGCATATTTTTAAGACAAAAATGGTGTTTAGATTTTAATTATTTTGATTTAGCTATTATATTTAATGCATGATTTGCATTAGACTTTTACATTCCTATATTTATAAATAATGAATATTTTTTTTAATAAACAGACACTGTAATATTGACCAAATATCATTAAAATTATTTTCATTTGACAACTTAAAAAAATACATATACAACAACTTGACCTATACATAACGTTAGTGTCAAGATGAATTTGCATTTGAGCGTTTTATGAATTAAAGCCATTATACTGAATTGAATACTTTCATTGAAAATAATTATTTGCATCTTTTTTATACATCTTGCTTACATCTTTAATGTAGTAACACATTCATTATTATACAAAATACATTTACTTCATTCGAATGTTTCTTATTGCAATAATATTTACAATGTGTTTATTTTTCAGTCATTTAAATTAATTTGTAAGTAAAACTACGTAGTACAATGGAGCAATATTAGAGGAAGTACAGCCCTTTTCCTCCAGTATCTTGGTGATTAAAATTAAATAACTAAATGAACCATCCTTCTAAGTAATATTTTCACAGCATAAAGAAATTTGCATCGAAATAGTTCTATGGAGAATTATTCAGGTGTAAATGGAAATTTATTTTCTATTTTGAAATTATTCTTTGACATATTTTAAAACAAATAAATAATAAGTAAGGCATACTAAATAATTTGCAGATAAGCAACACATTTTAAAATATTCAATTAGTTTCACTATTCAGAAATATATTAATTACAAACTTACAGCTATGGAAATTGTAAGAGACTTTCCCATTTGTCCATAAAGTTAATATATTTATAATTCCTTTCATTTCTTGTTCCTTGTTTTCGTTTTCATCTTGGAATTTACTTCCTTTTCTTCGAATGCCCCACGGTAAGGCAATATCTCCTTCAACTATTTGCCTTCCGTCATCAGTTTTTGTTGGGTTTAACTCACTTAAAATTTGCTGAAATTAAAGAAAAACTGATAAATTAATAGCATTTTAATTCATTGGCTTGGAATTGTTAAGTAATTACTAAGAAATGCAATGTTATATATTTTACTAACTCTTTTACTAATTTACCAGTACTAATTTATTTTAATTTAAATAAAATATCTGGATTAATTTAATACATAAAAAAATAAAATTATGTCTCTTTTTCATTAAAATGAATTTTTAAATTCAAAACACATTGTTTTTAATAAAAATTATTTTTAACTTCTCATTGTACTTTTTATTATTGGATACTATAATATAAATTTTTCCATTTATAAAAATGCACAGTAAAAGTGTTTGTCTATAAAACGCAACTAATTTCTCATTCGGTAAACAAAAATATTACTGTACACCGTACTGTATATTATGTGCTCACATAACAAAAACAAATTAAGGTTTTTTTAGGGATGTATGCTAATTGTTTAAGTGAAAGCTTAATATATTATATTAGTTTAATTATATCATCTGGCGAACTTTTATTATAACGTAATTAGTGTGTGCTTTTATCAGTGAAAATTGATGAAAATATGAAACATAAATATTATTTAAGAAGTTTTGAATACAGTAGGGTCAAGAAGTTCCCAGAATAGGCCAATTGCAAATTATTAAAATATAGAATAATAATTTAATCTTATTGGCCTTCAAAGTACTAACCTTCTACATCCACATACATGTTCCAGCGTTCGTATAAGTGTTCAAAACACTCCTGGAATCCTTTGTAATGATTTCACACAGCTCTTGGGTAACTATTTATTTCAGAATGAAAATCATCAAAATAATAAAATGGTATATTCTTTTACAATTCAATAGCAAAAAGGGTCCGTAATGATTTCGAGTCTCTTTCACATAAAATAAGGGTGTAACTTCGCCCGCTAGAGAAAAGTCCTATTCAAATCGTGAGTAAAAAGGTTCACTCTCGTTAATTCCTCACCGAGTCTGAGTGAGTTCGCTGGCTCCAACTTCGCCGTGCTCTTTCACACTCTCTTCCGTTCCCTGATCTTCCAAGCTGGGAAACCGCTTTACTTCGAGGGCTCGGTATCGCTTTTTTCTATCGCTGAAGGGACTTCCAAACGGCTCCCTTCAAAATCCAGTCTCTCGTCCAAACTCTCTCGCCCTTCTTATATCCTCTCTATTTCTCCTAGTCATCCTTCTCTAATCTCTTTGTCGGCCTCAATCCCTCTTGTTCTTTTGCCGCCTTCCGATCTCGGCTCCCTTGATCTCTTACTCTTCTGCCGCACCAAATCGGTCTCGTTTCCTGTTCACAAGTCCAAGAGACGCCGAGGTTGGGTGCACATTTGTACGTTCTCAGACGCGCCGTCGTCACCGAATTGCGGGAAAATGATATACAATGTTAAAGCGCCTCTTTTCGACAGTCCGGTCAGCTCGGAAAAAAGGTTCCGAAACTCGACCACCCAGTTACGAAATTCCTTCCCATCAATTAGGGAAATGCCTGGAATTTTCGCAACGTCTATCGGCAAGGGGCAAGGGATCTGTTAGCAAATAAGAGGAAGAGATCGGCTTCGTCCCACCTTTCTCTGAGAGGTCCTTCAGTTGCTTCGTCGCATTTTAGATACCTCATCTGAATTCAAAAACGATGTCCCTTTAATTTCATTTTTTCAGCCATGGAAACAGGTAAAAATCCTCTGGTGCTAGAATCGTTTCTCAATCCTGAGTGCCTCAGAAAATTTCTCGAACAAAACACTGAATTTGATGTTTGCTCGGGACTCCAAAGACGACATTGCAAAATCCGACGAATGAAAAATTCGCTTTGTCAGAATTGATCTGCAGCTTACGCCAATAGTACAGGAAATAAATTCCAGAGGGCTGTGTGTTTTCCTTATTCGTAATGTCTACCCTCGAAACAGATATTTCCCTTCCAACAAACACCCGCTTGAATGTAGACCATTCCAGGAACTTTTTGACTCTAATTGTATTATTCCCACATACACACACACAAATAATACCTTATAAAAATCAAAGATTTATGTAACTTTTCATGAAGAGTTAAAAAAAAAATTTTTTTTTTTACTATGCATAAGGAAAGCTCCGAAATTGGGTGATAATTATAATGATGAAATAGACACACCGTATTTATAAAGAAAAGGGAAAAAAAAGGACGTATGGATGCCCAAACACCTGCACCTCAACTGCATCATAGTTCTAAAGGAGCCCCAAAAGATAAAATTTCTCGTCATCACAATAATAATAGAAAATAAACAAATACGGAGAAGGTGAGGAAAAAAAAAAAAGATTCAATAACTTTTTAAAAAGGCCGGCTGGGTGGCGTGGTTGGTTTTTCGCTGGTCTACTGCTCCTAAGGTTACGGGTTCGACCCCAGACCAAGTCGGTGGATTTTCATGATGCAGAAAATCGACAGTGGCCATGTCGTATGATTATACGGAATGTGAAAGATCCCTAGAGTATCTGTTTGGCTTGGGTGCTCTCGGCAAAATTAAATTCCAGTACAGGCTCGCATTGTCAGAGCTTAGGTGACTCCCTCCAGGGAGGAAATTGGACGTACAAATTACCTGCAGCGATTGTATTCCGCCCATATGGTGCCGCACTAAAAAGAGATACCAGCTATCGGGTCTGCCGTGATAAAAACACCAACACGCGGCCCATTAGAAATATATATAAAAAAACTTTCTTTAAAAATACCACTCCTTCGTTTAAATGTATCATCCTTATTATCAGTTTCTAATTTTCAATCATCACGAAGAATTGTTCGATATAATTAATATGCATTTCATTTGAAAATCAGATAAGAGACCAGTACATGACTAAAGTTTTTTCTTTCTTTCTTATCTCTGATCTTTACACCAAAATTAAATCGAATATTCTGATACTTCCGTAGATATGATGTGCGCTGATATTTTATTTAAGAAGGTTTTTAAATTTGATTGAAGTCTTAGATTCGTAAGCACTGGCGTAGCTAGTTCTGAGTGGGCCCTGTATCAAAATTCTTTGGATGCTCTTTTTTGGGAGTCCTTTAACATTCTGCGATTTTTTTTTTTTTTTTTTGCTCTCACATTTTGAGAGCTCCTGTAGCAAAGTCCTTGTTCGTTAGGCAAATAATTGTTTCTGTCTTTTAAATTACTCTAATCCTATTAGATTAATTACATTCAATGTAGCTTTTATGCATCTTAAGTGTTTATTATTATTTTTTCGAATAAAAGCATCTCATTAGTTGTAATTTTCTATGAAAATATTTAAAAGTATAGTTTAAACATGTTTTCATTAAAAACTCGATCAGTTAAAAGATAATGTAACATTTATGACAGCTGGCTTCCCTAAAATACACTTATTTTCAAAGTATGAGTTTCAGTTACATGTGATATTTGGAAATAAAGTCATATAACTTTCAAGATATTTGAATGAAAAAGTAAAATTATTGTTTCAAAAAAATCTTTGAGACCTAAGTAATTATAAGAAAAGGCGCAGGATTTAAGTTTTCTTGGAAAAATTGAAAACATGCATTAAAATAATCGATAACTCCTTAATACCTTTTTATTTGAGATATGTAATCTCTCTATACTCTGTTAAATACAGTAAACAAAGCCAATATACCTAAAGATAAATTTCTGTATTCAAATTATAAGAACAATGTCTACAAAAGAACTGGGATATTCTCATAATATGATAATAATAATAATTATGTTTGTATGCCATGATATACATGTTTGGATTTACATATATTGTATTTATTGTATTACATGTTTGGATTTACATATATTGTATTTATTGTATTACAATTGTATTGTAACTTAAGATAAGAGTAAATTGGTTGAATGAAAAATAGACATTTTAAAATAAGTTATTAATATTTTTAAAAATTCTTCTTTGATTCTTAATTGCATGTTGTGGAAATATTTCATAAGAAGTACAATTTCAGTAATTGCAAATAGAATACAAAATTATTAAATCAATATTTCTGAACATAAGAAATTGATCTTTAAATATGTATAAGAAATAAATTATTGTAACGGAATGTATCAGTGAAAAAGAAAACCAAAAACTAAAGAAATTTTCTTAAGAAAAAGAGAAAATCAAAATATTTGAATTCTTATTCTTCTTACATTAATTTTAAAAAAAATGTAAGAATTTTGTATAAATTCCTATAAAAATTCAATTCAAATGTCATACTCACAAAACCTTTCACAGGAAAAAATTCGTTCTCAACAATACTTCCATTACTTTTACCTTCCGTTTTGATAGCGGAAAAATTATAAACATTTAGGACGATGAGTGCCAATAAAAACTGGGCTATCATTTTGTCTGAAAAATCTCACCTGTGAAAGGTATCCACGATTCCCTCGTTTTCATATTCGCACCCCATGACGTCATCCTGGGCCCTCATATCATTAGCCCTCCTCATAAGACCTTGATAAATGCTAGAATATCACAGATGTACGATAAAGAAGACTTTTTTTCTATTTCTGATGCATTTATTCAATTAAAGCTGCTGGTTCAATAAATGCTGGAACGCTCGAAGGCATTAATTACATATTTGGCTATTATCATATTTGACGAACTTACTGGATTTATGTGATGCATAAAAATAATTTGTGTCACAAACGGGAAAAACTGTATTCCCTGCAGTTTGATTTATAGCGTTATAATGGTGTGAGGGGATCTTTTGTAAATGTGTATTAGATCAATCTAGGATACATTACCTACGTGCTAATGGAGTTAGCAGTATTTATTATGATATAACAAGATTCCTACTGTTAGTAGGTAAAAGGTTAGATTGATTTTAATTCTTCCGGATTTCTTTTTCGTGTAGTTAGATTTCAGTGCAAAACAACAAACAATATGCAATGAAAGTGTAGCGGGGTTCCTTATGTAAACCAGTAACAACCTCCGGACTGAAGTGATCATTTTGGTCCAGAGGTATGTTACGTGCTTACGAACCAACCCAAAGGTCACGAGTTCTATCCTCCTCATAAAGTAAAGAAACAATTTGAATCAACGGGGACATTTTCGAATAAAAATTTTATGTTTATACAAATACAGGGTTTGGCAAAAAAAACCTTCCCCTGTTTCAAAAGGCCGTCACAAACAAACAAAAGAAGATACAGAGAAAAGTCTTTTATTGGTGAACAACAAATATGATGCCATTTTATATTAACTAGTTTTAAAAATTATGTCCTCTAAATGGAGTCTACCAGCGGTGATACATTGACGAAGTCTTTCCGAAAGTTCTTCAGAACATTCCCCTTGGCGCTGTTTTGATTTTGTCTGACGAGGCGCACTTCTCCTTATCAGGCACTGTGAAAAACAAAATTTTCGCTACTAGACAGCAGAAAACCCTCAGCTGTGCTTCACCAACGACCACTTCACAGTCCTCGTGTGACAATTTGGTGCTTTGTTGCTGAATCTGTGGGGTTCTTATTTTTCGAAGGAGATAAATTAAACTATGGACAACTTACGGGGAAGACTTCATCAATATGTCACCGTTGGAGGACGCCATTCAGCGGAGATAATTTTTAAAGCCAATTAATATAAAATGGCATCGTATTTGTTGTTCACAAATGGAAGATTTTTCTCTGTATCTTGTTTTGTTTGTTTGTATCTGTCTTTTGAAACAGGGGAGGGTTTTTTGCCGGACACTGCATGTGTCATCACATCTTTTAAATATGCACAAGTAACACCAAACATCTTTTAACGATGAGTATTTTTCGCTAGTATTCCAACGGTACTTCAGTAGAATCTCAAAAATCAAACGGTTCTCTTTCGATTTGATAAATATTACACAAAAAATAACGGTATAGTTATTTATATTTTCATTGACATTTAATTTTGAAAACACATTAACATGCATATAGACTTTAACACATGCATATAAACTTTAAAAAAGAACATGAAATACAGTATCTACGTGTGCTATTTCGAATTGGAAGCATTCGAAAAATGGGAAAATTTTCCGCTCATTTTAAATAAAGTCCATATACCCAGTTCCTTTTTTGAGTAGTCGGCTTTTCCACAATATGAAAGTTCATTTTACAAAAACAAAATTTTGCTTTCAATAGCCATAACTGATTAATTTTTTAATGACGATCTGTGGCAAATTATATCTCTTTACTTTGGCTTCTAAAATATAACATTGTACATTGGTATATAAAAATACAACGATTGTATAAAATTTCTCCTAGAATAAAATATTCAAGAAAGCTCAAAGATTTTCCGTTGGATAATTTTTATTTTGTGATTCGTTTATAAAACTTAAAATGTTTAATGTGTTTTGCCCTTATATATTGCAGATTTCTATTTTATAAAATAAGGAATAAATATCAAATAAAAATAAACTGAAAATTATGCTCAGTAACGAATGTTCTTTACTTAGACTCACAAACTCAAACGAAAACAACCGATAGTACAATAAATAGGTTTCAGGAACTTAATGGATCATCACCAATCTTCCAGTTATTGAATTGTATTTAGAATGATTGACCAAATAAATTCAATTGAAGTTACCCTCATTGAGATATCTGTAATGGGTTTCTTATAAACTCTTCTTGATGAGCGGAAGCTCTCTGTGTAATGAAGATGAACTAGAATTTATTTGTATCGATTAATTTATATAATCAAATAGTATTAAACATTAATTAACTAATGAGAGTTAGTGATTATTAAAATATTCTTTTCAGACATTACACTAAAAGAAAAAAAATCAATTGCATAAAAGCTATTGTATTGTAAGTGCATATGTCTTATATCAATAAATTCATTGAACTTTATCGAATTCCTAAGCATATTTTTTTAGCTTAATCTTTCGATGTTATGGCTACGACTACGTTCGGAATCGTGATTTTAAAAAAGGGCATAAATGGATAATTTTCATGATATTTAGTGTCACTTAGATTAGAATATACGTATAAAATTGTTTTAAGGACATTTTGACAAAAAAATTATTTCAATGCAATATTTTGGCCAAAAATTAACTTAGAATAACCGTTTTTCAAAATGTTCTCCTTTTGTCAAAAATGCTTCTATTATAATAATATTTTACCTGTATATAGCTCAGACCTCTATACAGAGGCTTAACTATGATTTTTGCAAAATTTTCATTATTTTCACATTATTCATTATATTAATTTTTCGGGGCCCTTTTTTCTTAAAATTTTTCCCTCTGTTGTCGTAAAACATGGATAAATCCACTTCTAAGTTATATATTTCAAAAATTCTAGTTGAGCCTCTGTACAGAGATCTGAGCTATAGACAGGCAAAATATTATTATAATAGAAGCATTTTTTGCAAAAGGAGAATATTTTAAAAATGGGTCATTCTATGTTCATTTTTTGTCAAAATATTGTACTTAAATAATTTTTTATTGTAATACTATTCTTAAAACCATTTTGTATACATTTTCTAATCTAAGTGACACTAAATATCATAAATATTATCCATTTATATGCTTTTGCAAAATCACGGTTCCGAACACAGTCGGATACCTTAAGTTTTATAGAGAGTGGGTATATCTTATATTTCAAAATTCTTAAGAAATTCACGCCGGTTTGATGATTAATTAAAATATGTTCCTATTTTCAGAAGTATGTGAAATAACTACCTCATATCTATTTCAAGTCAGCATTTTTGGAGCGTTTTAAATATGTTGTGTTCGTCTAACATATAAAAAAATCTGTATCTTATCTATTTTAAAGTAATTTTTTTCATCTTTGCTCCCATACACTTTGTTTTCGTTAATTATGAAAAGTTTGGTTACAATTTAAGAGCTCCCACATTTTTGTTTTTTTTTTAGTTTCATTTTCATAAAAGTGTGAATCATAAATCCTTTGCTGCTTGTTACTTGTTCCCTTTAAATTAAGTTTATAAACTCCATGTGAAATAGAATTGCATCAAAGGCTTCAGTTCTTTCTTTTTGTTAGCTGTTAATTAGGATAGGATTATATTTTTCAATATTTGAAGTAAAAAAGAATGGAAACATGAATATATTACTTGCTTTATCTAAATAAATTAGTTGACTATTTGATAAATGTAAATCAATAATGTTGCATTATGGAAAAATACTAAACGAGAAAAGTAATAAATCAGGTTATGTAGATGAACGATTTAAATTCTACTTCTTTTAAAATTCATACTACCTAAAAATAGATAATGTTGGTGTATACCATAGAATTGTGCGAGTTAATATAATAATATTTGTGAATTCCGTTTATAGAGTTAAATTGCAAGACATTGAAAATTTAGCTTCTAGAAAGATAGCCAGAAAGTGAATATAAACTCGGCAGACAGTGAAATTGCAACAAACAATAAATGGGGCTTATTAAGCGGAACACACAACACAGCTTCAATTCAGTAAGTTGTAGGACCACTGCGGACTTAGATAGGCAAAGTAACCCATTGTGGGTACAAAATAAATGAGAAGGATGTCGTCTTCAATTCTCTGGCAACAAATTTGCTGCAGTTAGTCTTCAAAATCAGGAAGTGGGAGGGCATACAAAACCAATCCAGTCCCAGATGCATTCTATTGGTGAGAGATCAGCAGAGAATGGTTCCCAGAGAAACTTCCACACACTTTACACGTTGATTAAAGTAAACAGTATGTAATCGAATGTTATCTAGCTGGAAAAGGGCAATGGGCATGTCCCAAAGGAAGGGAAGCTGATTGGGTGCCTCTCATCATTCAGGTATCGTCAAGCCATCATATAGACCCAAATAAAAACCAGAGGTGACCTGCTATCGTATACGATGGCATCCCAAACTGTAAGGCCACATTGTCATGCTTTGAGGAATTCTACTCGACATTCACCTCGTCAGCACCACAAAGAGAAGCGTGCCATCTGAGAACATGACTTGCACCATTCCGTTCTCACACAATGCTCTAGTATGGCACCACTGCAAACAATGTCGTTAGTGCCATCAATGGAAAAACCCTTTAAAGGAAAACATGAGGCAGGCTAAGCAACCATCGACAAGCAATTTATGAACTGAGTTTTTGGAAACCATTTGGTTACTGCCAAAAATTTTTGAAAATCGGCGGAAAAAAAGGGAAAATGGGTTTTTGAAAGATGCGGATTTCGAAGGATCCTTGTTTGGTCGCACCAGAACCTGTTTGCTAAAACCCTTGTTCATTACTTTGACACCCGTACACCTCAAGCGTTTGGGGAGGCCTGGGGGATTTGCTTGGTTACTAACCGCTGAAAAGGGGGAATTTGAGAAAACTGTTTTTGGGAAGGACATGAAATCTTTTCCCTTTGAAACCACAAAATTTTATTCTTTTATAACTAAATGGTTCACCTCACGAAGCTTGGAAGGCCGCGCTGTTAAACCAACCCCTGAAACAACCAAAGAGAAAAGTTTTCTTTTTTGAAAACCTTTTCGATTAAAAAAAATTTACCCCTCGGAAAAACACCCTGTTTGGGAACACTTTTTATGTTTGGGAACTCAGCATTACTTGTTTTTAATCCTCTAGAAAAAAACATTCTCATTATTTCACCAATAGAAATAACAACATTCCCCATTCTGTAGGTTCCTTCTTTTTATCCTATTTAATGTGTCTAAGAACATAATTTGCTTGGTGATGCGTACCTACTCTGCATGATTTTCAAGTTACTTCACTTGGTATTGAATTTTCAATGTCACGTAGTGTGAATTATACAAATTCACACTCGCATATAAAATAAATCTATTAATATAATTCTCGATGAAATAACTATTGAAATTAATATAAAATTTTCTAAATGATTCTTACTTTATGAAAGCAAATTATTTGCTTAAGAAATCTACATAAAACTTCATTCGAAGGAAAACCTATGGTATGCATAATTTTTTGCGTAACAAGTGTGCTTTATTATGAACGAAGCAAAAAGTTTATACACGTATGTAAATTACATATTTTATAAGCCATTATCACACTTTCATGACGTGATACAGTTAAATTGAAAAGTCAGAAGATATTCATTTATATGTAAATTAAATTCGTAGCGTTAAATAATTAAATTGTAATTTAAGCAATGACTGGATAAATTAATTCTATGTAGCATTTCCTTAAAATTAGTTTTAATTATTATTTTTAGTCACATTATGCATTATTAATTACAAGATTTATAAAACTATATTTCTTAAGTAAGAGATTTAAATTTGAACACAACAATTTTTTCCCCTGATGCACTAATTGAGGGGAATGCATTCATTAACAACTTGAAGATCACCATAATTCTAGTTTCTTCGTCAACTTCAAGGTTATTAACCATTCGAATCAATTTATAAATTCAAGTTCTGGTTTCATCAAAGCCAAACTCTAAAGAAGATTTCACGCTAGAACAATGTTCGTTAATAAGTATTCTTTGAAATTTTTCAGGATCTGTGGAAAATTGTGAGGGGTCTACTAACAGAGAAGAATCTAACTCAAAGTATTTATTTTTATGAACAATAAATTAAATGCGGCATTTGCTTTTTAACAAAAGTGCGATAAATTTTCGATGGAATAGTCGTATCTGTTATTAAGAATATCAACTAAAGTTTTAAAAAAGTGGTCATTCAAAGAAAATTCTGTCTTTCTCATTATGTTCACTGAATGGCAGAATTTCCCCGATTTAACGACTTTCTACTAATTGGAAAAAGATTCATAACCTTCACTTTATCAGAAAAGATGTTTCTAGAGCCTGGACATAAAAGAACCCTTTTTTCTAGAGCTTTATAGGGCAGTTTATTATGGACCTCTTAATGTTAAGTCAGTGCTAAATACCTACGGAGCTATTACCTCAACAATATCATTTCAACACTAAAATATGTATGGAGTTCAAGACTCAGTTTCATTTGAATTGCAATAGCTTCCAATATTCCTCATGGTAAATTTTAGATAGAATAAAGGCTTGAACTTGCCTATTTGAACATCTCCACTTTCGACCCTCAAAATCATAATAATTAATTTCTGTGGCTCTTGAATAGTCAGAAAATGTTGAACATTAATACGCCATATTAAGTTATTAAGTCCTAAACATGTCATTACGCGAGTTGGAAAGGTTCCAACTAAGCTATGGTCTTTATTAATTAACCAAAGTCAAATTTTCTACGTCTTTTATCAATAATTATCATTTAGCTTTATCTCTACTAATTGATACCTGTGACGGGCTCACTCGTCTTTTCTTTAACATGACCTCTGCGTTCTTTGGGGGCCAAGATTAATGTCAACTCTTTTCTAACCAAAACCCAAGAAGCGAAACGTGAAGTGGAAATGCAAATAAGATAGCTTTTAAATAACAGAAGTTTCAGTAAGTCGTATGGCAATTTGGGGAATGTTATGTGTGAAAGTGATACAAGCGTGAATTGACAGCCAATTGAAGTTACCTTGAAGATTAAGCCATTAGGTCAAGGTGCATACCATTGCACGCGTGCCCAGACGCCTCTTCATAAGATTGAAGCTAAGATTGGATTAAGGTAGGATTGACTATTTGATATTAGGACGTAATATTATTAGAAGTGAGAGTAGGTGCATTAAATATTGATAGTGGTCCAAGTTACACGATTCGGTATAACTATTACTGTGTGTTTGTTCGTCGTAGATTCTCTCTTAACTGTAATCATCTAAATTGTTATACGCTTAAGTTACATTCTTAATAAAGTTATATTAAGAATTTAAAAATGTCTATTCTTTTTGTAAACTTTACACCTCTAGCTCACGTGGATAATCAAAGAAACGATCACCTTAGGGGGGCGGTTTCACATACCAACAAAACAAGTATAATAAACCTGTTTTTGTGCCGTAGATAGGAACCGCAATAAAAGAAACCTCATAAAAAATATTCGGAAATATATTTCATAAAAGCTTACATATAACAAATAACTGTTGACATACTACAGAATTTTTTTTATGGAGAGAGACCACATAAGGAAATGTACTTAGAAAATACGTCAATTATTTACGAAATTTATGAGAAAGTGCTTCCAAACAAAATAAATAATTAAATTACACATGTAAACATTTTTAAAACATTTAATTTCTTATTGTTTACATGGAGAAGTTTTCGCAATATACATAGATTATTCACTACTATTCGCCGTAATCCAAAACGCATGTTTTCCTGTGATTAATTAGTTCAAGATCGTTTTCGTCACTTGAAGATACAGTTTCAGTTGATTTATTTTTTGGTACCACATGAAGTAAGTAATAAGTTTTTACGACTACGGTCGGTTGGTCAGTTGCTTGTAAACGCCACGATAACCAGATATACATGATCGAAGTTCTTTTTGGAATTTTAAACTCCTTTCAGAATTGGCGTCTATTTTAAGAAAATGCTTTTCCAATTTGTTGAAAAGTTGGATCCTTGCGTATATTTTATCTACTCTCAAAGAATTCGGTTCTTTTTGTCCGTTTTAATATAATCTATCAAGTTAATGATAATGTCACTGTCATTGAAAAATTCGTCTTCAATCAAGTGCGTGCTGCTAAATGCGTTGAGGGAAAGCAATTGAACATGCACTGTCGGGAGATTGTTTATAACAAATGAACAGAGCGTATGGAAGTGTATATATGTACATTGATAGAAAACATTTCAGTGGCTCCAAAGCCGTTAAATTTCATATACTACATAAAGAAAGATAGCACAAAAATAAAAATCGTGCAAAACAAATCGCACAAAAATAAAAATCGTGCAAAACAAATCGCACAAAAATAAAATTGCTTAAAAAGGTCAGTCCCACAAAACAGGCTCTACTGTATAAATATAGTCTAACCTCTGTGTAACTAACCTCTATATTGCGAGTTTTTCTATATAACGAACTTTTTCCTGGAACCTTGAACATATCCCGATTTTCTTCGTAAAATAATCTCTCTACAGCGAAGTGCATTTTTTATAAAACGAACTTTTTCTTTAGTGACTCAATTTTTTTTTCTTCCATTTTTTTTTTAAAGTATTTCTGAAAAAATTTCAAGTTATTCTCTCTTTAAGATTTTTAATGGTCGTCATAAATCTTGAACTGTTCTGAATCTTGAACTAACTCACCGAGAGCAATAGTTCTGGAAGTTTCATCCAAGAAGTGCAACCCTTAACCCCCATTGCCAAGTTCACTAGAAACATCTTCGATATCTTCTTTCACCCTCAGTGGAGTTGTCCCGTGTCCCCGTGTTCTAATTATAAAATATTGTCTGTCTAATATTACTTGTATGCTTTAAATTATAAAATGCCCTTAAAATTCATTAATTTTAGTATAAAATTATTTTCTTAATATTAAAAATACAGTGAATTCTTCGACATTCTTTTTTCTTGTTTTCCTTGCAGTTTTTCTATCTTTTTTGATGGGTAAGATATATAAAATAAACATACATTAATTTAAAAAAAGGTGTGAATATAATTAATTTTTTTAATATATAGTGTTTGTGAATTTAAAATTTATTTTATGTGGTTTACAAAGTATATTCAAAGATGAACCTCTATAACGAATTTTCCATGTAACGAGCATTTTTCTGGGATTTAACGGCTTCGTTAAATAGAGGTCCGACTGTATTTTGATTTAAAAAAATTTGTAATAAACTGATAGCTCTAATCTAGTTATACTTTTATTAAATTATGAATTTTTTCCCATTTAACAGTAGTTACTGTCTAAGTAAATAATTCTGATATCATTTTAAGAAAATTCTACCAATCATTTATAATAATTTTACTCGGTAATTATTATCCGTGGTAGGGAGGAGCTGCTGACATTGAAATTCCCTGCAATTAGTAAGTCTGGAACCCGCTTGTCAAATGAGCTAACCAGCAATGTCGAAACCAACGCAAATGCCCTTTATTTGTGAACATTTCCATAAAGAGAGGATTGAATAACAATAGTAATAATATTTAATGAACATTTGTTCAACATGGTCCCACAACAATCAAAAGCACATAGCAAGCCCACATGAATTTCGCAACGAACGTAATCAAAAATCAAAGTCTAATTTGCAAGACTTTTCTTCATCTCATAGAGGGTAATTAATGCCAAGAGGTGTTAATATCCTCACTAATTTACCTGTTTTTTCACCGAATGCATATGTATCAAAATAGCAGCAGCTGCTTCTGATTGTTATTGTTAGTTTGCCTTGTGTGATAGCCCCAGTTTTCCACAAATTTTCATTACATCTAATGTAATGTTTGACTATTGACATCTAATGTAAATGACTATTAGATGTAATTTTCATTACATCTAATAGTCACCCAAGCAGATTTTTCAATCAGTTGATTTCAAAACAGAAGGTAAGTCGAATTAGAAAAATTTGCAATGATTTCATGCTATACTGCTGTGTGTATTAATATAAAGGAATTTAAATAATTATGTATTTACTTTTAATACGCGCGATGGTGATAACTCTAAAATCCCATATATTTCATTCATTTTTTTCATTTGCCTTATATTTTAATTTTATGTAATATTGCTTAATCAATATTAAATAAAAATTAAAAGTGATTTCAGCTTAGTTTACTATTTTCTTTCTGAATATTATTGTTGCTCAGATTTTAATTACGGTTCGATAAATTTATGTGTAGTAACTCTATATTGTTTTCAAATAATACAAATAGAGACAGAGTAATAAACACAAAAAGTCATAATAGACACGAAATTTATTGTATTGCTTATCAACAAAAATTAATCTAAATTTTTATAACGTAAAACTAATCCATTTTATAAAAACATTTCCACAGAAAAACATAAAATTCAATGAAATTAAAATAATTAGGAAAAATTAAAATAAATTAGGACCTCAAATGTTGTCGAATAAATTATAGGTAATTTACAATATAATCCTTACTTGTATTTTTAAAACAAAACTAATATTTACCTTAATTATATATAATACCTAACCTTAGAATTCAAAACTTCAACCATTTCCTTTAATAAGCACTTATACAAATTTTCAAATAACTTTGAATTATATTTTTCAGCTATGGAGGAGGACACTTTTAAGTATATATACATGTGAATATTGTTGACCCTGTTCATAAATTTGTCTTACTAGCTCACTCCAAGTGTTGTCTAAAATTTCAGGTCAGGGGATAGCGGTGGCCAGTTGAGAAATACCATGTTATTTGCTGCAAACCACGTATATGGCATGTATAAGTAGCAATATCTTGTAGAAATAAAACGTTTTGCGTTGTTATCTGTGGCCCATCATTTAAAGTATTGAAGTGAAATATATCATCACAGCGAAATCTTTCAATGACTTTTCTTAAGATTTTATAATACAGAATTCTTTGTGCAGTTTTTAACCGCATGGCTCCGAGATTCTAGGGGGAATTTCATGAGTAGAAATATTTTTGACAGTAAATACATCAAATTTGCTTGTTCAGGATTGTGGCTATTTTTTTACATCGTCTCATAATAAATTTCTGTAAGGGTAAAACAAAAAATCAGTGTTAGGATGAAGAAATAATCTCTCTCATTTAAGATATTCCCAAATTATAATATTATAATATATTTTTTACTAGTTCAAATGTTTTCTTTTTTTAAATTTGCATCTCCTTTTTCTTAAATTTAGGTTTTGTCATAAGAAAGAAAAACATTTACATAAACTTAATGTTTATTTTTCTAAAACATAAAATAGACTATCTCCATGCTATAGTGATGTCTACGCCAAATTTACTTTCTAAAGATCTTTAACATTTAATAATGCCTTTGTAATTCTTTTATTAATTGGCTGGCTGTACAACTATTTTCTTTTAGTATTAGAATATATTGTGTACAGAAACGATTTTTTCAAAAAATTATTGTACTGCTTGAAATTGCATAAAGTACTTCAATTATGTTTTTATTTTAGGATATTTTGCTCTGTTTTACCTAATTAAAGATTTGTAAGTATAGCATGACTGCAACTGGTGACATACTTTGCAATTTTGAGTCACAGTGATGAGAACTAAATATGAATTAGTTCCTCATTCAATGCTGTTCCACTTCATGACATATGAATATTCAGTGATCATAAAATAAGTTATGACTGAAGTCAAACCCATTCTCCTATTTGATGATTTTTGTAAATGATTTTAAGAACATAAGTAAAATAGATAGCTTCAAGTCTAAAAAATTTATAAAAAATGGTATTGCATTGAAGGAATAAAAGATTTTATGGTATTAGATGTATCTTATCGATAAAAATGCAGGTCTTGACAGAAATCTAAATAATTTAAAATTCACAGTAGAATTCAGAATTAAAAATGAATAACGAAGTATATAAATGGTACCTCAACAATATTTCATAAATTTTAAATTAACGGAAATATTACAATAGAAAAAAATATTCATTATTTAAACAAGAGACATAGTATAAGAATTGGATTTTTAGATACTGTATAAATCATGCTCAAGTTCACAGATTTGGAAAAAATGTGTGAATTTTTTAAAATTGCAACGATAAAAAGATTTTGATACGAGAAATAGAAAATAAGTCCACATGAGAACAACCTATTACTCCTCTAAGAAATGCTTTACTATTCTTGTTATTTCATATTCATGCTATTTAATATTAAATGAAAAGTTTTAGGGAACTTTGCCTTTAAATGAAGAAAAATTTATGTTTTTATAAAAATTTCATGAATTATCCAAAAGGACACTTTTTTTTTTTTTTTGGAATAGAATTAACAAACATTTAGTATTTACTGACAATATTGTTTAACTTGTTTTAAATGGTTGTAAAATTACTGAGCTTACTGAGTTAGAAATAATTTCCAAATTAAAGAAAGAAGATTATGGGTTGTTCCTTTTTAATAATCACATTGAAAGAATTTAAAAACATTTAAATTATTTTATCCAAACGAAAAACAGTTAAATATTTTTGACATACCAAACATTTTTTAAATTGCAATCTAAAATTATAAAGCAAGTATCAAACCCTTTTAATTATATTTTGGTTCAATGAAATTATTTAGCTATCACCTAAATAATGGGTAAGTTAGTTCACAACCTGACTCCAGAAAAACAAAATAATCTAGGGATATGTACATAAAAAAAAAGATAAATATTTCAACAAAAATCACATTTTCCGATTGATAAAATCACATATGCAAAGATTATTAAAGTAGATATATTTTCATGAATATTTTGCAAGAGCAATGGATATCAGAGGGTATATACTGTAAAAAGAAAAGGTTTCAAACTCTCAAAGGCTAACTTGAACCAAACAAACAAGAATTAACTTTAGGCAGATCGCAAAGAAAAATCACTATTCACAAAACGTAATTTTATTTCAAATGATACATTATAATAAACATAAATAAAGAACAAGAAAAATTTAATGTTTATGTCATGACACTTGGCATCCCTTCTCTGCTAGTATCTTTCCTATTTTGGGAGAAATTTTGATACTTTATTATGTATCATTTGGTGCCGATATACTGGAAGAGCCGCAAGGTTCAGGTCGCAAAAATGTTTGTTGTGGGCCTCATGCGGTCCACAGGCTGCCAGTTCTACACTAGGGATGGCGATTCTTTCCGAAAAAAATTGATTTTTAAATCAATTCAAATCGTAACCTGATGAATCGATTCACAAAAAAATCGATGTCTAAAAGATCGATTTCTAAAAAATCATTTTTTTTTTTTTGATTTTCAATGTAAATATAAATCCATTTTATGAAAAAAAAAAAAAAAATAAATAAAAACGACCTTATGAGTAAAATTAGGGGATTTTTTTTTTTTCAAGGAATTGACAATTACAATTATTTTTTTTTAAATATCAAAAATATCAGGGATAAAGAAAACATTTATTTTTTAAATGTATTTTTTACATTAAAAAAATTTTGAAAATAGATTTAGGGTTTATAGTTCAATGCTTAATATCTAAACTTTTAAAAAACAACAGTTTTCAAGTCTATTGGGGGTCCCAAGTGGTTCCGCCCCCATCACGGATGTTGAGGGAACGAAAAAGGGGCTCACAAGGAAAAGATATCCCAAGATACTCCTATACACGGCTATTGGTGAACGTGATGAAAATAGAGTTTTTGTTCCGCCAGTAAAATATGGATCATACTTCAGGGCTGGCTTTTTTTAAAAATCCTTTTTTTTTTTTCGAAAAAAAAAGAATGTCGATTTTCGGGTGAAATAGATTCACTGAATCGATTCATTCTATCGATTTAAAAATCGATTTTTTTTTCCGAATTAGATTTTCATTATCGATTCAGACGCCATCCCCTTTTTTCCCCCCCTGCTGTAAAAGTTTCCTCAAAAAGAATGTATTAGTTAGTAAAATGAATCCATCTTTGAATTTCCTCATAAGAAATTGTTGCATAAAAAATACTGTTTTAAAATAAAATTCATTTTTGATGTAGCTACATCACTTTAGCGCGAATTTTTCATAGTAAATGAAATTTTTAAAAGCGTATTTCCTAACATTTTTAAATGAAATTTAAGTAATTTAAGTCTCAAATGATTGCATTTTTATAAATTTATCAAGTAACAATTGTTACTTAGGTTAATTTAATATTGAGAGATCCGGGTTTAGATTTTACCCCAAAAAAATCAAAAGAAAAAAAAGTTCTTCAAGAGCGATGCGAATTTATTATCAAAAAACCCAAACTTTTTTAAAAACAGGATTAAGCAGCGATATTCAAGAGTAAATCTTCGAAAGGGCTTCAACCTTCAACAGCAATCAAACAAATCTTAGTGTTTAAAAATAACGCGAAAAGAATTCAAAAGCACAGCCGAGCTAACGCAGCAAAAAAATCTTTATTATTCACGGGAAAAAACAGACTCCCCTGGGGCGGCAGCCCCATTTATAGGCGCGGGGAAAAAACTTCCGAAAAAACCCCCTGTGCCATGAGCGTGACGTTAAGGGAGATCCACTACTTTTAGAAGAATCCCGAGGGTTCCGAACTCCCCATGGTCACCAAGACGCCAACTTTGGGCCCCAAATGATGCCAACTTGGTCTACCGCCAAGATTTCGCCTTTTCATTAATCGCCATTATAACTAAGGTGGCTTTGCTTAATAGTGTAATTTTAAATTTAAAAAAAAAATATAGAGTAATATAAATGCATTAAACACCCAAATATACAAATTATTTACACTATTTACACAAAATTTGTAACAATATTTAGTCTTACATTTGCTTGCACTGATTTGAGTAAGTTAGAAATAAATACTGAATATGATTCATTAATATCCAGTATATGTATGTGAGTGTGTTTCCATAAGATCCTGAAAAGAAGCAGAAAACAGCAGGAACTTTTTTAAAAGAATTAGGAAGATGCGTTTGTAATAATGAAGAAAGCAAGTTCATTTTCGGAATATGCTGCCTTCCACTATTTATATTACCGCCTTCCTTTTACAACTGAAGAAAACTCTAAGATAAAAAAAGGGGGCAGGGTAAATACAGATAACGGATTCACACTTATTCTTGAAAAATGTTAAATTTGTCGAATAACAGACAATTTAAGAAATAAAACTTAACGATGTTAATCAATATCTTCAAAGTACTTCAGAACAATTGTAAATAATAATTGTAATAAATAAAACTCTCATTGTAATTGTAATAAAATAATATTCTCATTATAAGTGTAATAAAATAAAATTCTCATGAGTGTAAAATACTGTATCGAATGTAGGGGGAAAAGAATTTTTGAATTGACGTTCAACGATTTGAATTTTTTTAAATCATCTCACTTTGAAATCGCATGATATTTGAGGGTTCACGGTTTTAAACTCATGAATGACGTGGAGGACATCTGAGTTGGCATCCAACTATCCAAACTTTCCCACCACGCCAACATGAGCACTTTGAGTCCTTACAGATTATATAAAGTATCCACCCCATGCACGGCGGATCTTCAGTAGCGCCAGGACTTAAGCCAAAAACTCACAATGCCACTCACAAGTTGGGCCCAAGAGGGGCGTAACTACCACCGTATCAATGATACGGGGCCCCTAAGCTACAGGGCCCCATCATGAGTAAGTAAAATACCCCTAACAGGGCTTATATTTCTAAAAAAGGGCCCCAAAGGAGTTTTGATGCGGGGCCCACTCAGAACTAGCTACGCCAGTGGCCCCAAGGATACCGCAAACTGAAATTAAGTTGAAATCAAGTTTACATTAGGAGTTAAATACATTGTTAAGGATGTACTATAAGTGCCTTTGTTTTAAGATATCCGACTGCGTTCGGAACCATGATTTTAAAAAACCGCATAAATGGATAATTTTCATGATATTTAGTGTCACTCAGATTAAAATATATACATAGAATTGTTTAAGGACATTTTGACAAAATTATTTAAATACAATATTTTGGCAAAAAATTAACTTAGAATAATATTTTTTCAAAATGTTCTCCTTTTGTGAAAAATGCTTCTATTATATAATAATATTTTGTCTGTATATAGCTTAGACTTCTCTACAGAGGCTCAACTATGATTTTTGAAAAATTCACATTATTTTCAGAGTTACAACCATTTGAAATAATTATCGGCGTATTTTCTTCAAATTTCTCCCTTCTGTTTTCGTAAAACATGGATAAACCGACTTCCAAGTTATGCATTTCAAAAATTCTAGTTGAGCCTCTGTACAGCAGTCTGAGCTATATACAGGCAAAATATATTTATAATAGAAGCATTTTTCACAAAAGGAGAACATTTTGAAAAAAGATTATTCTAAGTTAATTTTTTGCCAAACTATTGTATTTAAATAATTTTTTTTGTCAAAATGTCCTTAGAACAATTTTATACTTGTATTTTAATCTAAGTGACACTAAATATCATGAAAATAATCCATTTATGAGCTTTTGCAAAATCAGTATCGAATGTAATAGATACTTTAAAAGATATATTAAAAATGAGAATTAAAAAAAGTTACACTCTTACTTAAAATAAATCAATTATTCAAAGCATTTGTTACTTTTTCAAAATTAACTCATTAAACATTACATATAAAAATATAAAAATGCCTTAGGAAATTCATTTAAAAGAGTAGCAGTGGACGTTCAACAAGCATAGCCGTTATCTAAAGACACAAGAATTCGTTGTGTGTGTGACAAGATAATTAAACCTCAAGTTTTATAGCATCATATCCTGATTTCAAAGAATAAACAACTAAAAATATATGAGTTGGCGATGACGAAAAACAATTAAAGCTATCCATGTTATCAAGGTCAATGTCTGCATCCAAGTTACGGCAAACATTACTTCCCACACATAAATATTTCAAATAAATCATTTTCGAATGGCTCTTCTTGCAATTCTAGTGAAAAAAATATAATCAAAAAGTTTGAATTAAAGTTTAAAAGAATAATTTTACATTGATTACAAAAAGAAATTTTGTTTTCGTTGCTTATACACTTTGATTAAATTCATAGATTTTTAAAAAGTTTAGCCCAAATGAGTGATTTTAAATTAATAAAAAATATACGAAGCCCTAAAATGTGAGCTAAAATATAGATAATAATGTATGAGTATGCTATAAATACTAATGAATTTTCTTAAATCAAATTGCTCTTAATTTGGAAATAAATGAAAGTAGAATAAACACATATTATATATATATTTAAAAAATCATATCAAAGAGTACTCTTCACAAAGAAGACATTTAGAAATTTTCATATCAGCTTTTTAAGAACAATACATACTATCATAAAACAATTATATTTTTACTCTTAACATATAATTTGTTTTTATTGAATTTTTAGTTCAAAGATGTTTCAAATGAAGAGAAACCAGAAAAAAGTAAAGACATATTAAGCCTTTTTTTAGTACTAATCATAAATATGTTAATAAGATCTTCAATTAACTTTTGATTCATGTTTTTTGTTTGTTGTATAGATGCCGATTCTTGCATTTTAACACTAACAGGCTTTGCATATTTATAGTTCATGTGTCTAAGAGCTAATTCAAACCTTATAAAAAAAGAAACTTCTAAGCAGATTCAAAATTTAGAAGAAATTCCTTAATTTTTAATGAAACATTTTTGCTTCTTTTTGATTAATAAATAAAGCTATACTGTCAGCTAGTTATTTAAAGTTAAATCTTTAATATGTTATAAGTATCTTTTTATTATTTTTTTTAAAAAGTACTTAAATGTCCACATAAAATTATTTTTATATAAACAAGTATTAAAATAACATTGTTTTTATATTTTAACTTACTATAAATAAAAGACTGGGTATTTTATTATGCTACTCATTTTTAAGTTTAATTCAATATATATGTTTTCTTTTTCTGTTGCAAAACACCTTTCCGTACTCCATCTTCTTCGTCATGTTATACAGATTTTTAATTTGTTGATTTGAACTAACACCTCGCTAAAAGCAACAGCGGTGTATCTTGTAATTTTCTTAGTCGTGATTAGAGATTGCAATACCGGTATACCGGGATACCAAATACCTGTATTTTGTGAGCCATTTGTACAGTTTTGTAATATTGGTATTCACAAGTTTAAATACTGATTTTTCGGTATTTATTAGAAATTTTTTCTCCAAATAGAGAATGTCTTACGGTGTTTGCGTAATTATAACGATTTTAAAAATGAAAATGAAAAGGAAGAAAAGAGACTAACCAATTCAAATTTGTGTTCAAGTTTATAATAAATTTTCTTAAAATTTTTTACTCACAAACTTATTTATATTCAGAAGAATTCGGTTCAGTTATCGAAGATGATGATGACACGAAAAACGATAGTGAAAAGGAATTGTCTCTTGAACAAAAATTAAAATTAGCTATAGTACAAAAAAAAATCAACAAACCAAATTACAACTCAGAAATCAGCTATATTTAAACCATCCTGACGAGAAATCGATTTATTTGAAAGGTTGAGGAATTAATATGTAAATACTTGGAAAAAGTATATCGCGCATTATTAACAGTACCACCAACTAACGCAGATACCGAAAGAGCGTTTTCGATAGCAGGTAATTTTTGTACAAAATTACGTTCCAGGCTTGATGACAGTACAATTGATGCTTATGTTGATTTTTGTGATTTAAATAAATAAGATGTTCCTTTACTTTTTTTGTGATTCTTTATATACTGTTTGAATTTATAAGGTATAAATTATTTTTTGAGATATTTATACTCTAATAAAACTGGCAAGTAAAACAAAGAAACATCTGTGTTTTCTTTCTTTTTCTAAAACTTCTATTACCGGTATTAAAACCGGTATCCCGGTATTAAGATCTAAAAAATACCGAATACCGGTATTGAACTTTTGGTCTAATATTACAATCCCTAGTCATGATACAGTGGCGTAACGGAGAATATTAGCCCCTGCAATGCCGGGTTTTTGGGGGCCCAAGTCTGATCTTTCAAAAGATTGCTCCTGTAACGTAGCTGACACCCTGAACCTTTTTTTCCCTGAAAGTGATCTTTTCCTTTAAGCAATCAAATTCTTTTATTCAACACGATAAATAGAATATAAATTTTAATATTAAACTATTGATTTATGAGGTTGATTGACTGATTATTACTTGCATTTTGAAGCAACACGATATTTTTCGGCAACGGACTTCGAAATTTGAACCACCGTCAAGGACAGTGACGTGGAAACTTAAAAATGCATTTAGGAAAATTTTGAGTTTAGAACATAAATAAATACATTATGAAACATATTAGCTTTTTTTTTATTTTGTGCGTTAGAAGTATAATACAATTTTTCTTCATGGTGAAAATATCTTATACTTGAGATTTGCAAATTCTTTTTTATACCCTTCTACTTTTATGCCTTCATACCTTCTTTTTGTCATACATTTTTACTTCTTTAGTTACTAGTAATATTTTAAGTGAAAATTACTGATTTAAAAAGTGCAGCAATAGTTCTATTCGAGTGAAAGCCGTTTTTCAGATCATTACATTTTTTTTTTTCCACTCCAGTTTTAATAATCCATGTAACCAACAGATGGCAGCACAAAACTCTATGTCTATGTGTGAGTATTTTGTCATGTACATGTTTGAATTTGTAGAATGAGCGAATTAAATAAAAGAGATTATGCTAATTGTATATTTTTTCTGTACAGTGGAAAAACTTCATTTTTTTTATATTAAAAAATAATTTTTTCTGAGAAATATTTTCGTGCATATTTATTTTTTCACTTCGAGTGCTCCAGAATAGTTATACATTATGTAGAGAAATTAAAATAATTCTAAGCACAAAAACAAAGATAATTATGTTTATACTTACACACTATAAGAAGGAAAGGAAAAGAAAAAATTGAACATTTCTAAGTTACGAAATCGTTCGTAAAAAATTTCAAATATTCTGAATTAAAACATATTTTAATACTTTTTTATTAAAAAATTTAAATAAAAGTGTTTATATTTTATTGATACGAACTTTCAATAGGTGCGCAATACAATAAATCTAGTTTTGGATTATTTTTTCATTCAATCCTGGTTATGTATATTATTTTAAAATTTTAATCTAAATTGTTACGCTTTTTCAAAAGATTTTCTTACTTCTTTTCATTTTCTTCTGTATATATGAAACGAAATGATTTAAAACCAGAAAATTAAACTAACTTATTAAACAATTTTTTCCCTTTTTAGGGGTTTTAACTTACATAATATATTTAATACAAAAATAAAACGTTTACAAATTAAGAAAAGAAAAGTTATTACCCTTTTTAAGGGATTTGAAGAAGGAAACATTTATTCTGAGTTAAATAATAACTGAACTCAGTGGCTCAACAGCCCATGAGGCCAATAAAGGTCCCTAAAGGTCAATATACGTGACCTTTGTGCTTGAGCAGTTGTTCCGGTCAGGTGGTCAGTCTGACGAGGAGTTAAATAATAACTCTTCCATAATTTAACAAGCATGTGAATGTAATAAAATAACGTAAAAAAATGATGAATATGTAGAACTGTTGAAAACATAACGTTACAAATAAAATTTGGAAAATATGTTAAAGTTTACAAATAAATAAATAAAAGGGAGGAATGAGAAAGAAAGAAGAATGTTTGTATTAATAAACGGTTGATTTATAAAATTTATAAACTCTCTTGTTATTGCTTCAATATAATAAAAGTCTAAATGAGTCTAAAATGGGTAGATATTGCTTATTAATTATTTAAAAAAATTATTTAGTGATAAGCATATTAGTAAATTAATACGTAAGTTTTTAAAAATAAATAGCGCATCTTTAATGACTTACGAAAATTAATTTATGAAATATATATATATATATATATATATATATATATATATATATATATATATATACATTTGATAACATCTAAAACGGATGAAGTTTATAAATAGATAGACTTTTTAAAAGCCAAACTAAATTTACTGAAGTTTATTAAGACGCATATAAAAATGTTCAAAACGAAGGCTTACCTATAACAATTTTTTTTCTTCTATTATCGTGAAACTGGTGATTAAAAGTACGTTGTTAAATACATAGGAAATATTAACAAGGTCATGCAAAAGAAAAAAATTTTTGAAAAAAATGAAAATATGTAATTTTATTTTGTAAATATAAAGACACACGCACACATACAGTCGGACCCTAACTTAACAAACCCCCTTTTTAGCGAATATCGTGTGATTTAACGAATTTTCTCCCCGATTAAAATGAAGACTAAAAACCCTACTTAACAAAAAATAAATCTCGAATTATTTCAACAGCCAAATTTTTTTTTTATTAGTTTTTATTAGAAGTAATTGGATTGTTTTCTAATGACACATTTTTTTGTCCAGAACAAGAAAAAACTTTTTTTAGCAGCACATTTCAACGGGAAAGGGTGCAGACCATCTTCAGACTTTAGAGGTGCAGATGAGTCATGTGTGCTACCTATCACGTGAGTCTTGAGAAGGACAGGAATTCTTATCTCATCTCACTATACAACGCAGGGGATATTTTAAGATTTTAACAATTATGATACATTTGATGACGGACTGCCTATCTATGCAATTAAAGTTGAAGAAATTGTTTATTTGTTAGAGCTCATGAATAGCGATTCTAATACAGAAATTAAAACGAAATTCCTATTAAAACTGTTATTAACCACCACACGGTAGTAATAAAGATGACTCTTGCTTTTAAAACTTAACACCTTTAATTCAGCGTAAAAAGATTTAGACAATGCCAGCAGCTTTGTGAGGCGAGAAACCTCTCCTAACGAGGGACATTACAGGAACTGAGTATTCCATAGAGATTGTATTACACAAACAAGTCGAAGCAAACAACTTGTCGCCATCGCGCTAAAGATAAATACAGTAGATGGAGTTGGTAAAAAACATGACAGTAAAACTACATATTTTATACAAAATACATTTATAAAATAGAAATTGCAAATAATAATATTTAAATAGAAATTAAATATAGCATATAAATGAACATACCAAGCACATTAATAATAAAAATACAGTTTGAATAATAATAAAAAAAATTTCGGTTCGAATAATAATGAAGATATAACTTGAATAATAACGAAAATAGAATTTGAAAGATGCAATTCCATCCAGACAGTTATATTTCCTAATGTTTTACACATTTGTGGAAACTGTGAAAATATACTTCTCTCTTATGCAACAGGATGCAATAGATAATTGCATAAAGTCAAAAAGCGCTCTTTCGAGACAGGAATAAAAAAAATTGTCAAACAACTATCTGTCAGTATTTTAAAATTTCCAATAAACTGGTGCGTGATAATTCACTAATAGTATTTTTAGTTGTTGAATAAAAAGTGTATAATTTCTAACTATAATTTTGTGTAGTTGCTTATAGAACTTTCTAAGGGCAAGTGCAAAAAATTTGCATTTGTTTGGACCCTGATATAACGAATAACCCCGAATTAACGAATTGAATGTCCCAATTAATTCGTAAAATCGTTGTCCAATTATATATATATATATATATATATATATGTATAGATAGATAGATAGATATAGAAATTGATATATACTTTATTGCATCGACTTTAAATATATACTTGTAAATACTAGCAGACTATAATTTTATCGTTATATTTCAAAGGTATAGTGTATTTTATTTGTATAAAAATTCATCCTAATATTATTCTTTCCTTTTCCTTTGGCTCAGTAATACAGGCAAATTACAGGTGAAGGTTGGCTAGCCCTAAAACTTGTTTAAACCTGCAATATTGGTTTGTTATTGTAATACTCTAAAGCTAATATTTCCTACTATCTTGACTAATTATACTTAGGTTTTATAGCTATTTGCATACATTTATGGATTATATATATATATATATATATATATTGTCAGAAATATGAAATTTATGCGTTTATTAATAAAAACTTAAATTGATATTTAATGCAGCAAACCAACAATGTGGTGAAACCTTTCAAAAATAAGGCCCCTCATACTTTTTAATATAAAATTCCAATATTTACCATTGAGGATTACTTTTACTACTGAGTATATCTTTAGTTTATGCATTTCTTTTAAGATTACTTATTTTTAATAAGCCGAAGATTGTTGTTGTATACTTTTTTATTAGAAGAATTTAATTTTTTAGTTCAGCTCTTTGCTTAATAGAATTAAGTTTTAAGGATGCCTTCGGTCAATGTTACAGAATAGGACCCAAATTGGAATATTTGTTCGGTATAAAGTACTCAAACATTAATATTATATTCTGGCTTCAATATCTGTAGAGCAGGGGTGTCAAACTCGGGGCCCACGGGCCACATGCGGCTCACAACGATCATTTTTGTGACCCGGCCAGTATATCGGCACAGAATAATATATAATAAAATATCCAAATTTTTCACGAAATAGAAAAGATAGTAACAGAGAAGAGATGTCAAATGTCAGGATGTAATCATTAATCTTTTTTCTTGTTCTTTTATTTATGTTTATTATATACTGTATCATTCGAAATAAACTTACGTTGCTACGAATATTGGGTTTTTTTCTTGCGGCCCGCCTTAAGTTAAACCTTGTTTGTTTGGCTCAAGTTAGCCTTTGAGTTTAACACCCTTCCTGTAGAACAGGGGTGTCCAACAAGCGGCCCACCAGTACGTAAGTTGCGGCGCGCCGACTCTTTTTAAAAAAATTTTAAATATCAGATTTTTAAGTTTTTTCATTTTGAAATTTATTTGAGGGGAAATTTATATATATATATATATATATATATATATATATATATATATATATATATATATATATATATATATTTATATTTATATATATACAATGTATTTGCCTGTTACCTGTTCTTGTTTCAAAATAAATCCTTTTTGATAATAGAAATGTCCTTTAGATTAAAATAGATTTATATTTTATCAAACAGTTACATTTGATTTTACTATAGTAAATTACATTTTTAATAAATTTCGAATTGCATAATGCATATCCTTTACTATGGATGGTACATGATTCTCTGTGTGTGCGACTTTCGTTTCTCCTCCTCCTTTGCTGTTTGGAGTGCCCAAAAAGCAAGAGGCAGTCAGAGATGTTTTTTAAAGTTAAAAAAAATATATATATTCAGGATGGTTAAGATAAAGGACAATATATACTTAACCGTTTGCGAATTACAGCACTATCAAATTTCAACAATGAGTAATGAAAGATCAATTCAATAGGAACACCGTCATTTTCAAGAAAATGGCAACTGTAATATTTTAAACATTATTTGATCATTGCATTATTATATTATATAAACATTATTATATTATCTATGTCTGTATACGTATAGGAAAACAAGAATAATAATTTATTCTGTTTTAAATTTTCACTCCAATAAATGTTTTTTTGTTTCTAAATCTGATATAAAGGTACAATTTTTATATGCGGCCCTCGAGATTATAATGTTTCCCCGAAGTGGCCCGAATGTCATTTGAGTTGGACACCCCTGCTGTAGAGAGAATCATTTATTTTACCATACTTTACCATTTTTATCCGAGTTGTGTGTGACAATTTTTTTTTCTTTTATAAAATGTGTTTTGCATTTTTTTCCCTATACTGTAATGCTAAATGAGCTATCAATTTACTTGTTAAATGGAAAAACTAATTACTTATGAAATATTTTGAAATTATAAAAACACTATTTTATAAACAAATGCATGAGTTACAATGTCATAAATTTTGATAAAAATTTAAACATTTTTTCTGTTCGAAAATGTGCTCCATGTTAAGTTCAAGCTCTGGTACATATGGCGAAAACAAGTTTAATTTATTCTTCAAAATTCATTTATATTAAATCAAGCTGCTTGGCTATTTAAATCACTTTGTCTTCAGTAAGGATTGAAAAAAACTTATACGCAAGAAAACTTTGTTTTTAAAATATAAAGTTAATTAAAAATTGGAATAAAAATTAATGATTAATAAAAAATATATTTTGTTAAGAGCTATATACCGTCAAAGTATAAATTTGCATATTTAAAATTTATATTTTGGAATCTTTAGTGATAAGAGGAATAAGATTTTGAACAAAATATTTTCCTTTTAGCTAAGCATGAAAATTTAGTAGTCATTATTTAAAATTGCTATGCAGAAAAATAAAATGAATGGAAATTGTAACAATTTTACATTCTTTTCGTTGAAAAAATGTAGGAAGAAACAAAAGTGCAAATAACAATTCTGAATGAAATTTCACTCTTACCTAATTAATTGTTAATATTACCTTTAATTGATTATCTTAATTAGTATTAATAAAGATAATATAAAATATTTTAGAGTATCCCCCCCTTAGTCTGTCTCTACATAAGAAATTTTAAAAAAGGTAATATTTTCGTGATCCAACATTTTATAACTACAATATTAGATAAGAAGAATGGCTATCCATTAAAAATAAAAATAAAGATTGCAAATTACCTCAAAAACTAATAAGCCAAAAAAAAAAAAAGTAAATAAATAAAATAAATTTCAGCGATGATAGCATCCCAAGTGGGGCACAAAATTATTAATTACTATACAAGATATCTTCATAAGCATTCATCCCTCTCGTCCCCGGGGCAAAAGCGGAACTTCATTTATCACTTTTTATTCCGCTCACCCTCCATCTACCCTATTGCGGAAAACCCCACTCGATAAAATTCAATAAGCATCCCGTCAGTGGCCAGAGCTACACAGTGGAAGAACACGTGTCAATACCGATGATTGTAGAGAACCCTAATGCTTCTCCAGTTAAGTGGGCATCAGTAGGCGATTAGTAATTTCAATCTGATCCCCTAATAAAATGGCTTACATGGGGACTGTATTTATAGTACGAAATATAGTTTTGTGTTAGTGAAGTGGATACTATTTAGAACAATTTTTTTATGGGATTAGTTGATTGCTTGGAATTGCTGGCTCTGGGTCCTTACGGGATATATAGAGCCGAAAACAAGATGAGAAGTTTTATCTAATTAAACCTAAAAATTTTTAAAGTTAAATCTGACTACTTGCGACAACTTTTTTTTTTAAAAAAAAGATTTTTAGATTTATTTAGTACATTTTAAGCAAAAAGGGCTAAAATTAAGGAGAGAAAAAATAAATTATTACTACTAAAATGGAAAAAAATGGATAAAAATTGACAAAAAATTATATAAACGAGGCCAGCTCTGTACAAATAGTAAATGAACAAATTCTCAATTCTTCAATTTTGATGCCCTAATTTGCTATTCCTTTCTGAAATGACCTTCAGGAAAACAGGATAAGAGGTATTTTAATTTTTACAAAAACTAGAGCACTTTGTCTTAGTTATTATATGAAATTGCTTAAAAAAAACAGTGATTATATTCACATAAAGAACAGTAAATTTTGTAATAAAACAATCATTGATAAATATGAAGGTTAAAAAACTTCTACGGTTATACAGAAATTATTTTAAAAACTTTTTGAGAAATCGCTGTCCCCGTTCGAGCTTTTCGAAAAAAAACTCATTTCGAGTAAAACGCATTTTAAAGTTTGACATCTTATGTAAAGATATGGCATCTGCTTTTATTAAAACACTTGCAGTTTTTGTTCTAGTGAATCAAAAATAAAAAACTTGGTATTTTTAAAAAGCTAATAAGATGGCATGTAAAATAAAATCATAAACAAATTTATCAATTAAAAAAAACATGATTTTAGGGTAGTAGGATACCTTAAACTTACCATGAACAATATATAAAGTAAAAATAAAAAGCTTCAGTCAAATTAAATTTATAGGTAGAGGGGAAGCCACATGCAAGAAGATAAATATTTTCCGTTTAAATACTTCTCCAAACATGTCAATTAAAGTTAAAGCAGACAGTTTAAATTGCTTAGACCAGAGAAGTTAAAAACGGAACATTCTGTCAAAATCACACTCAGTGTGCAAGCATTAAGATGGTACGTGAAATGATTTATTCTCAGAAAAAGATACTTCTGTGTAAGTCTTGTATGACTATTTTAAAATCATGTTAAAATAACGTCTTGTCTTTCAGGAGGCAGTGTTTTCCATTGAGAAACAATAGGTTTTATATTACATAATTTGCTCTTAATCTTAATATTCCATTGATCTTACCAGTAGCTATAATATCGTTACAAGGGTGACATGAGATTATACTTGATTATGTTTAAGTAGCAATGCTGACTGTTTCATTGCTCCGTATTCCTACGTAGAAAAGTATCCAACAAAATAAAAACAACATTATGAAATATAAGGCAATTAATTATTTTTAAAGTTTTATTAACCAATGGACGTGATGCAAATTTGAGAGACGTATAAACTCTACGCTGCCTTGAAAATCTATGAAGACAAGAAAACTCACTATTTCAACTAGAAACATAGTCTAATGTTCACTTAATGGTACATATTTGAATTGCAAAAAAAGGAATGACTAGGATGAAAACAACCGATCTTTCATATAAAAAGCAGAAACAGGATTCATTGACTTAGAGTCGTCCGTTTTACAAAATCATTAAAAAGTTGTCTATGAAGTACTATTAACAGTACCTACCTTGGTTAAATTTTTAAATAATTTTTTAATCAAATGTGTATTTGTGCCAAGGAAAAAAAATCAGTTGCTTTCAACACTGGAGTATATTCTACAGCCATTGGTTAAATCTTAATTCTTCTATGAAATGGTAAATTACTTGGTGTTTTGGAGAGATAAAATAATAATATCTTTCTAAAAACAAACTTTTGCTTATGAATAAAATAATTGTGATGATGGTAAAATTGTCTTTCTCTCTTTTTATGCATATATAGTGACAGAATCTGTCCCTTAAATTTAAGTAATAGATATAGATCTAAACAATCCATATGCAAATTATGTATGAGAAATGTTGAGAAGGCTGTCGAATAAAAAAAAAACGTAATATCGAATGATGTAGGGTACCTATAATACACGCGAGCTTGCTGAGTTATAAACTTCCCATCCATAATACAATTTTGTATAGTTAAATAATTAGTATAAAAGCAAGGATCAGAGAGAATCCTATGACATGTACAATATTTTTTTATATTAAGTCTTTTCTCAAAATTGCGAAATATAAAAATAAAACGCTAACTACTTGTCAAAAATTAAACCTAAGACTTTGATTTTGTTTGCACACATCAATTAAAATATTGTTGCATTAATCCCTTGTATACCAGAATGCGCTTTCTAGAGTACTCGCAAATCCCAGATTTCTGGGGATACTGACCTTGACGTTACGACTTACATTTAATTTTTTCCTTTTAACGCTAACTAAAGCGCACTTTCATTCGTGTTTCGTATCGCTTTCTAAAGTTTGCACAACTATTTTTATTGTTTATTTTTACTTTTCCTTCCCAATACGGCATCATCGTTGGATTTTAACGAAAATGATACTAAATAAGAATATTTTCCGGAAACCGATGAATACGACAGTGATCTTTGATAAGAATTTATCTATTTCTGGTAAAGAAGATAAAGAAATGGAACAAAAATGACAATACACTTATGTAATGCATGTCGAAAAGCTTTTTGATCCAATGAACATTTCGAGCAATTTCACAAAGATTTGTAATTTTAATTCAAATTTTAAAATTTTTGTAACCCAGATATTTTGTTATTTTATACAATCCCAATAAAAGAAAATATACGTTATAATGTTTCCTGTGATGATTACACACCTAAATAAGCCATGTATGCACACGAGATTGCAATGGGATTTTGTTCTATACATAGCATGTATCCACTAGTGGTTACATGTTGCGCAAGGGGTTAAATATCAGAGTCAAAAAGAAGTCGTCCTTGTCTACCAAAAGGTACGCATGCAATTTTCTACAAAGAGAAGCTGAAGCCATTTTTATTCGATCAATTCGTAATATTGCTTACTACTTGTTGTTTTCGTTCTAAAACATTCATTCATTTCCCCCATGCATAAAATATTAAGTTGCCTACATTAATAACCTTTTACAGATGGTAGGATGGTTGAAATGATGTTGATAATTCGTTTGGCACACTATCATGGTGATGTTAATTGACACTCAAAACACTTCCTTATGGCCCCTGTTTTTTGGGGGATATATCCGATAAGTTCGACATAATTTTCACTCTTAAATACCTATTCCAAAAATTTCTGTCTGAAAATTGGCCAGTTGTCCCTTGATCATCAATATCTGAGAATAAATCCATCTAAAAATTTCTCAATATTGAAAAAAAAAAAATTAAAGACGATGTGTTTATTTTTCATAAGGTAGGGTTTTCTTTTCTTCTTTTTTTATATAAGAAAGGAAGGTAAAGATACCATAACGAGGAAAACATCAAATTTGATGTTAAAGTTTTTGAGAATTAATTTTTACTTCTTTTTTCTCATACAACAAGTTTTGCCAATCATACAGCATATAATCTTACAGAATTTTTTTAAAATAAAACTCTTTCCCGTGCGCATAAAAAAACTATTATCTAAAAGGGCGTTTTTTGCAACTTTTGAAAATAAATTACCTGTTGTTGCTTATGCCAGTAACATCCGATCAAGGTCCACGGAATTCGAAAGTTCACCAATCTTGTATCATACTCTTTTTGATTTTGTCGATTTTTGGGAACAAAACACAGTAAAAAACTAATTATTGAATAAATAATTAGCATTAATTAATAAAATTAATCATTAATAACAAGTATTTAGTTAAATTTTACGTACTATATATTTAGAATTATAATCAATCGGAAAAAAATCAAGGGATTTGGGGGGGTCCGGACCCCTAGGACCCCTCCCTTGTGTGCGCCACTGACTTGTAGTCATTAGATGAACTATTAAAATGCTTTTTATGGAAATGTTGGTAGATAACAGTCAGGACTGCTGAAATTAAAGCATTAAATTTTGCAGTGGGTTACCTCGTGAAGTTATATCTCTAAAATAACCATAGGAGAAGTCCTTTTAAAATTTTACTGAAAGCTTAACTGCCATCGTCTTACAGAGGAAACAGAATGGGCTGAGTAGTTCTAATGCATAAAAGTGAGTGAAAATGAGAAAGAAGAAAGTTAGTCAATGGTTAAAGTTAACAGTAGCTAAGATCAGAGCAATTTTATTGTAATCAAAGCACAAAATAAAAGATGGGGCTGTATTTTTGTTAAATTCAACAATTAAGGCTTATTTACATAACCTATGCACGCATGTGCAATTAAACTAAAAGATATCCTATGGTACATGAATATTTTTATAACTTTCTAAAGAGACGGAGAACGATCATATGTTCTCGTATTTGGTTCACAATCGACTCATCAACCCCACAGTCATAATCAAGGCCATGACTCCAGGGAGAGAAACAAATTCTGATTGGTCGGCGCTAAACGCAGAATTACGTGAAGATGAAATGTACAGAACAATTAAATCAACGTTAGTAGTGGTTCAATTTGGATTTTAGTTACACTGAAGTAATACGAGGGCTATTGGCGACGGACCTCGTAATTTTGAACCACAGTCAAGCAACAAGGATGATGCTTGAGCTGGCACATCTCTCCAAATTTAAACATTAGGCCAACGGAAGGACTCTAAGCATCGACAAATTTAGCATGCATCGGCTCCTCTACATAGCGAATCTTCAGTGGCTTTAAGTTTCAAAAACGTGGCTCAACAACGTTAGGCATGAGTTCATGACCATGACCAATCGGCTACTGCGTCCAGATCAGGTTCGAGTTTTAATCTTTCAGAGTTCTATAGGTTACTCGGGGGTCGGAGGAGACCTTTACATATAAAACGTTAATCTTGCTTTCTTTTGTGTTTGCATCAATGATTTATTGGATAATATTACTTTCAGATTTAATTGAAGAATCCATTTTTATTTTATAAAAAGAAATCTCTTAATTTCTTGATTATTTTTGTTCGTATTATATTCTCTACATCTATGCTTCTAGGGATCTGAAATAATAAGAACAGTTCTCTTCTTTTGAAAGGCTTATAATTAGTTATTAAATTGTTCCAAGGTTATACTTTGTTTTTAATAACTCAAGTTTTAGAAAAAATATTTAAGATCTCAAAGGCCCAACCATAGGCAAGTTAAAAAAGCCTCTAGAATTTTCTTGTGCCGTATTGAAGATCCTGCATCATTATCTCTTCTATAGGAACCTTAGTTTTATTTATTTATTCTTCTTTTCATTCTGCGTTGCTTCAGGAACGATCTCGTTAAAGAACATCTAAAACGATGTAGGAAACTGCCATTTACAATAAGCTTAGTAACGAAATTTTTTCGCTCTCGAGTGAAAAGTAAAAAAGATACATACCAGCTCAAATCTCGTTTTTTTCAAGTGTAAACCAAACGACCAAGGCACAAAATTACCTAAATTTCAACAGAAATATTCAGTACAAGTTTAACTTTAGCTAGTGGCCTCGGTAGCAGTGGTCGAGGTCACTATCTCGTGGCCCGCGTGTTGTGAGTTCGAACCTTTGTGTCGCCGAAGATTCACAGTGTAGAGAGGGTAATGGGTGAAATATTTCGTGCCTATAAAAGTGCACCCGTTGGCATGGTGTGGCAGTTTGGAGAGGATGATACCAGCTCAGGTGTCATCTTCGTCACTTGACCATGATTCAAACCTAAGAAGTATATCGCCCGTAGTCTTCATGTTGCTTTATATCCTTTGCCTTTCTTTTTGTTCCTACCTATTGCTCATGTTAAGCAAAATCAAATACAGCTACATCAGGCACTATAATCCATTAGTTTCTAATAATTTTTAGCATTCGGTAGCTTTCAATTATTTACGAATCTTTAAAACATTAATTTGCATCGACTAGATATGTACAAAAGTAGTATCAAACTATGCATATACGTATATATGTGGAACAGTGGTGCACACAAGAGGGGAAGGGGACGTGTCCGGACCCCTCATAGCCCTTGTTTTTTCGATTGATTATAATTTTATGTATATAGTACGTAAAATTTAATCAAGTATTTGTTATATTAACAATTTAGTTTTTTAATTAATGCTAATTATTATTCAATAATTTTTTTATTGTTTTTGTTCTCCTGAAAATCGACAAAATCAAAAGAATATGTTGGGCGGTGTACTGGAGCCTGATACGAGAATAGTGGACAAAAAGGAAGGGCCGGATCTAAACCTTCCCCCCCCCTTCCATAGCCCTTGATTTTTTTCGATTGATTATAACTCTCTGTATATAGTACGTAGAATTTAATTAAGTATTTGTTATTAATAATTAATTCTTGCTAATTATTTATTCAACAATTAATTTGCAACTGATTTTTGTTCCCGAAAATCGACAAAATCAAAAGAATATATTGGGTGGTGCATTGGAGCATGATACGAGAACGGTAGACTGGACCCCTATTCTCCCTTTAAAAATTCCTGTGTGCGCCACTGATGTGGGATTATCTTTCGTTATATATATAAATTACAGCGTGGGAAAAATATGGAGGGGGAAAAAAGAGACATAAAATTCCTAACAAAATAATTGTAGCAAATTTAACACGTACAGAAGAAGATACTGAGTTATCATTAATCGTCATCGGAAAAAAATACCGATAAAAATCAGATTAAACACAAAACCGATCAGAAAATACAATCCCGCGTTTTTCCATCTCCAAACCGCTTCACTCCCCCTCCTCGTCATTTTGTCATTCCCTCCCCTTTCCTACCTCTCGACCCCAAAAACAGCTGCTTGACACGTGCCACTAAAGAACACCCTCTATTAAACTCGCCCAATGCGTGCGAAGATGAGAGGATGAGCGAGCAATACTCCGTTCCCCCCGAACCTCCAAAGAGTCATTTTCAGTCACTTCTCTTTTTTTCTTTTTCAGGATACAAACTATAACGAAGAATGAAATCGTTTTTCTTTTTCTTTTTTTTTTCTTTTCTCTCTTTATGGATGGTATTTTGTACTAAATATTCTCAAGTGCTTCTACAACGGTTTATATAATAGAATTTTCAGAGAGAAATTAGAATTTTAATGTATCGGTGAAGTGTGCATTTAGATCGTAGGCGTGGGAAAGATTGGAAAAATTTGTTATAATGAAACTTGTGTTATATACTTTTATGAAAATGTTTGTGACCTGAAGCTATATATTTTTGACATATTTTATTATTACAAAAACTAGTAGGATGTTTTTTCACATAAACAAGTAATATAAAAAATTTTTTTAGTCAATTCCTACTTTGAATGGATGAAAAGAAAGTATTTTATTAACGATTGAAAATTCGAACGATAAAATATTTATAAGTAAATATATGCATAGGGAGAGAGTAGGAATAATAGTAGGAATTGAAAAACAAACATGATTTGTCTGCATTGTTGTAATAATGCACACCCGGTTTGGCTAGTTTGGCTGAAAAATCGGTTTTCAACGCCAACTTTTGTCATTGTTTTAACAGTTACATATTACAACAATAGAGAAGAATCTAAGTTGGTGTCAAAAACCAATAGTTAATTGAATTAATGAATTAATATTTGAAAAAAACTGCATTAACATCAAGTGTCATCCACTACAAGTTTAAAAATTTATTTGAACTTGATTGGATGAATAGAAAATATTTTATTAACGATTAAAAATTTGAACAAGATATGTGTATATATAAATAAATAAATAAATATAAGGAAGAGTGTGAACTCTAATAGTATAGGAATTGTGATAAATATACCCATTTATTAAAAATGAGTTTTTGATAATGAAACTTTCAATGAATACATAGTTTTTATTTTAGCATATCAAAAGCATTAAAGTATAAGAAACAAAATAGAATTCTTTTTGCATGAAAGAAACTAAATGATTGATTTTTTTAACAGAAAGGAGTCAAAGATAAAAAAAAAATACGTTACTTTCCAAATATTAATATTCATTTATTTACCCAACTAAAATCTGATTCAAATTCACGGACATTAGAAACTGAAAACTTAAGAGGAGTTGGAAACCTCTATACCGACAATAACAAATTGGATGTTTTCGATGTACGTTTTCTCAAAATCTGTTATATGTACTTGCTTGAAACTTTTGATACAATTAAAGTACACCTTTCTCAATATACTGAAGTGAGCTTTTAGCTAATTTTGAGGGGTTTTTTTAATGATTTATAAAATATTTTATCAAACACAGTGAAATTTGACCCATTTTTCACATAAAAAAATTTGTAAAAAATAAATTTGAGTTTTTTACAAAAAACTTATTTCAATGTATATTAGCCATCATTATAAATATGCCATAAAAAATTTACATACCTGTGAACATTATTTTCCCAGAAAAGGTACATCGAGCAACAAAAACTTACATTTTGAGATAAATGAACTAAAATGTATAATTACTTTTTTATTAAAACTTTCCTCCCCGTTCTCCAAATGATGTACTTTTTTTGAATCTCATGATCCTCTCTCTTCCTTTTAAATTTTTTTTCTTTCCTAACTTCATTTGTTTTTTGTAAACATGAGTATTTAGCCTTTAACGGCCTCTGCTTGTCGAGGCACTCCATTGCCTGTACCAGGCTTAATATTAAGTTTTCTCAAAATTTCTGATTTTGATATATTTCCCATATTAAATGATGAAATTGCATCATATGCACCCAGTGATAATACTTCTTTTTGTATAAATATTTCCTTCAATACATGAAACCATATTACGTTGCTTACACTCATTGGGATTTTGGGTAACTTCATGTAAACACATTTTTTGCAATTCTGGATTAAATGTTTTGATTTCCATCCTTCACATTAAACTTTAAGCAAAAACGAAATATTTTGTTTACATTTTTCGGCATTTAAATGGGAATGGTCCAGTTTCAATGATTATTTAAAAATACGTTTTAAGGAATTATAATTACCCTAGAGGATCTAATTACCCTATTTTTAGAACGATTAAAATGTATACCATTTGAAAACGTAAAAATCTCAAAATTGTCATATTAACCAGCGGTCACTCGCGCCTGTTTTTCTACCGTCGTCACTCGCGGGGTGTAGAGAACACCCCAAACTCTCTTAACACGTGTATTTAAATAAGAAAAAAATTTTAAGTCAATTATGATATATATTTATGAAGTATAAGAGGTTTTTTTGTATTATACAAACAAAATTGTTAAATTTATTGCATTCAAATGAGACTAGCATTAATTTAAACTAAACCTACAAAATTTTCATTTTGAAGTACACAATTTTATATTTTTTCTCATAAACCACAAGTAAAACGTATATATACCAGTAATAAATATACTTTATAATTAATGATAAGGATAGTAAAAAGTAGAAAAATAATATTTTAATCATTTTTCAAACATTCAGAGCAGACTGTATTCATATGCTTTAAGCAAATATTTTTCTTACATTGAAGACAAAAAAAAATAATTTTACATCTTTTACTGTGGACAAGCAGTGCAACACCCCTTTTTTAGGGGGATTAATGCTCTTTTTAATATATTCTGTGTTAGTAAAGCTTCTTTTTTAGAGTTTTGTTAAGGTTTGGAAATCCGATCTCATATCCCACTGTGGCTGCAAAGATCCATTCTAATCTCCTAATAATATTGAATGTCTCATTTATTTTCAGGAAGAACCGAATAATAGACAAAGGAAGCATTAATTCCCCGCAGTATTAAGTAGATGATAAAAAAATTCGCAATGGCCAAAGGTTACATATTCGTGATACATAATATATAACCACATTTCATCAGTGGTATCAACACCACCTGTATTTTTAAAATTTATGATTTCAAGTTTCATCTCTCCAACCCTTTTGGGTTTCGAAATCACGCAGTTATCGAATTCACTTAGTTCATTTTGTCAATTTGTTGGGTACAGTATCTAATAAACGACAAAGTCGTTATTTCTCCCTTTCTCATGGAGTTTTTGTCATAATTTCTGAAAACGTTTTGAAATTTTTTAAAAAATTGTATTTTTCAAATATTTTATAGAATTATATTATTTTTATACCGCATTTATTGAAATTTTAAATAAAATATTCGTGCATATTAATATATTTGAAAAAAAAAGTAAACGGAAAGAGTAAAACATACTTTTCCGTAGATGCTTCGAGTACGAAAATATAACTCAATCACTCGCGGGGTGTTAGCACCCCAAATAAACTTTTGAAGGTCATTACATTCCAATCGTCCTAGCAAGATTGATTACATCAGGTCTGAAGGTTCAATGACCTAAAATGGGCAGCTACAGAAAAAATCGTGGCTCTGCGCATTATTTTTAGAATTGTAGGAGACTTTTCTTGTTGCTGGGGTGTACAGAACACCACGCGCGAGTGATCGCGGGTTAAGAAGATTTTAGGTTTCCAACACTTCTTAAGTAGTTCTGAAGTTGTCTAAGTTTAATTTCATGAAATGAAGTCATTTTACGTTACCCATAGTATGAGTAAAAATTAAAATAAATATAGATGAGAATACTGAATGAAATGGGGGTATTTCGATGTGTAATGTAAAATAAATATAAGCATTGAAATTAGATTGCTATATTATACAAACCGTTTTGAGTACCTTAAAAATAATTTACAAAATGCATAATCACACAAATTTTAACTCACTTCTGACAATAGAAATTAATATAATTATGATGATAAAATTTTTAGTTGAATATTCTGATTTAGAAACATGCATATTGATTTACCACAGAACAATGGTCTTCGAAATATTTCGACTCATGGAATACTCGGGTGTTTTCGGGTAATTCCATTTCACACACAGACTTAGAAGAATGAGTCTTAAAATAATATTTAAAGTAGATTAATATGTTTTATAGGTGCTTTATATAAAAACAATTTTTTTTAAAAAAAAGTATTGTATTTGTTATTAAAAATTTTTAGCGTAATTTTTTTATATAATTTACTCACATTAATAATATTAATTTGTATAATACAAGTGTAACCTACTCAAGTATATTATTTAGTAACTGGGATACGTGCTTACATTTTTGCACACTAATGTAAATTTTGTAAAAATTTTCTACAGTCGTATTTCATATTCTGCATTTAATTTGTTTTTAAATTTTGTTTTTGTCACCAGTCAGGCTGAGAAATATTTTTCACTTAAATACATTGTTCTGTGAATGCCATTAAAAGGCTTTTAGTTGTGTGAGAATACTGTTTTTTGCATGAGAGAGAGAGAGAATTTTCAGTATAAAATTTAGAATATGACAATCGCAAGAATAAATTCTTGCTTAAATTTAAATTACAACATGAATTTATTGATATATCAATTTGTTCCCTCTTCTTCATTATAGGTATTCTCACGAAAAAAAAAAAGGGAATTTTCCATTAGAAAATTATTTATTTGTGCAATAATTGTACTAATGAGTATAAAATTATTTCACAAGACTCGGGATAGTAATGAACACTATATTCACAATCTAGGAAATAGTACATATAAAGAAGAAACATTCTGATGTTCTTTCATTACATTATAAAAAAAGTTTGCAAAAGTACTACAAAAAAGTTGTATTACGTATCTGAGATGTTAACACCTCTCTCTTACGCACCTAGATATGTAGGAGGTAGGGATGAAACATTTGCCATGATACAATCAATCTATTTACTTATTTTACAATAAAACAACACAATTCAATTAATAACAGTAAGAGAATGTCTCGATGCTAACCGCGAAAGGGGAACAACGACGATAATACACGAAAGATTAGGAGACTACCAAACTCTATCATTTCTTTATATAGGATATAATCTATCATCCGATTTAATCTAGTGTAAATTTAATCTCAGTGAACAATCGTCACTTTAAAGCCTCTTCCTAATAAGTCTTTAATCACAATAATTCAATGATACCTGTCAGTAACAATCTCACCTGATTCGGAGTTTATCTCCTCTCATACTTTCTATTCTAACTAGAAAACTTCGACAAAAAAAAAGCAACTTAATTTGAATATCATGATTTTCTTCTTCCGAAGGGTTGGTTGTGAATAACGCGAATTTATAGCCCAAAGAATTCCCAGGAGGATTAGTTGAAGTATCGCGGATAGATCCGCGCGGGCGCGTCACATGTATAAATAAAATTTTCATTTTAATGACTTGGATGAATATAACAATCACAAGAATGGATATATACTTGTGTTTATACAAACTTTAAAGAGAAAGTGAATCCTTTTGGCATACACATTTATAATTTTTCCTCGATTTTTCATTGTGACTCGTGGAGCCCTTAGATATGCCTCGTGGAACCCTAGAGTTCCTTGGAATACAGTTTGAAGACCATTTCCATGGGGGATAGAAATTAATCGTAATCTTGTAAATAAATTTAAATTATCTACACTTTATACAATAACATTTGATTCACATGACTAATTATTTATTGTCTCTAAATTAATAAAATAAATTTTTCATAGTTTTCAATGTTGATTCTATGCATATCCAGTCAATAGTATTATTTATGTGTAATTCTTTTCACGCTAAGGAATGCATCAGCATAAAGCTTAAATTATTTAATTTACTTAAAGTGATATTTCAATTTAAATAAATTAATGTTAGCTAAATATTACATGAATTTAATTTAAAAAATATTAATTATTTTCCGTTTTAGTCTTTTTGTTTTTATTCGAAGCTAGTGGCTGAGTGGTTAGTGTGCATCACGCTTCCTTACTACAGGTCCGAGGTTCAAACCCCGACTGGGTAAGGTTAACTCAGTCTTTCATCCCTTCAGTGGGTCGATAAATGAGTACCAAGCTTGCTTGAGAACTTAACACTGGAGGCTTCATGTCAGGTTTATATTTCCTGACCGGAACATCTGCTCATGCCCCTCAGGGCCCAAGGTTGCGTATACTGAGTTGGGCTCAGTAGGCTTTGTGCTGTTTTGTGCCACTGAGTTAAGCTATTTATTTATTTTGTTAACAACCCCAGTTCTCCCTTATTCAAGGTTAAGTTCTGAGATGTAACAGAACTTTAAACATTTTTTTGTAGTCTGGTGAGTGATATTACTAAATTAAATTATTTCAGAAAAAAAATAACCTAGTCATTTATTACTATAGTTTCTATCAAGTGACGAACATAAAAAAAATTGACGAATATGCGTAAGTATTCAAGTGAAGTGACGAGTAAAGTACACGATCATTTGTTAGTTTAAGATAATCTCTATAAATTGTTAAGGTATCCGACTACTTTCGGAACCGTGATTTTAAAAAAGCGCATAAATGGATAATTTTCATGATATTTAGTGTCACTTAGATCAGAATACATGTATAAAACTGTTTTAAGGATATTTTGACAAAAAAAATTATTTAAATACAATATTTTGGCAAAAAATTAACGTAGAATAATCTTTTTTCAAAATATTCTCCTTTTATAAAAAATGCTTTTAAAATAATATTTCGCTGCGCTTATATAAAGTAAAAACTTCTCCAGAGAGTCTAAACTAGGATTCTTGAAAAATTCTAGTTAATTTCAGAGTTACCACCAATTGAAATAATTATCGGCTTTTTTTCTTAAAATTGCTCCCCTCTGTTGTCGTAAAATATGGATAAACCCACTTCTAAGATATATAATTCAAAAATTCTAGTTGAGCCTTTGTAGAAGGTCTGAGCTATATACAGGCAAAATATTATTATAATAGAAGCATTTTTCACAAAAGGAGAATATTTTGAAAATTTTTCATTCTATGCTCATTTTTGTCAAAATATTGCACTTAAATAATTTTTTATTTTGTGATAATGTTCTTAAAACATTTTTATATACATCTTCTAATCTAAGTGACACTCAATATCATAAATATTATCCATTTATACGCTTTTGCAAAATTACGGTTCCGAACGTAGTCGAATACCTTAAACCCTATTGAAATGTCATACAATAAATTATCCAGTAAAATACCTGGCTAGAGCTAATAAAAAATATAGTGCTTTATTAATGCAGTAATTTGATTCAAAACTACCAGTTTAAAAAGGTATCAGAAGAAAAGTACGAAGTATCATTAATTGCAAGACTCCCTTTATAAAATAATATGATAAAATAACCCTTTAAAGAAATATCTTAAAAATCCGTGTGATTGCCTAAATAACCTGGCTATATATCAATTAGTAGAATTTTTAGTTACTTTCCTCCATAGCTAACATGTCATTTAGAAAATTCTCTTTTATAGATAAGGTTTTTTTTTTCGAACCTTTCATTTTGTTTAAATATGAGGATTGATACTGATACTTAAAAAGTTCAATCAAATGCAATATCGATTAAATGTTTTTACCATAACCCACAAGCATTAAAGCAGATGCATTACCTCGATTAATCAATCGTGTGTTTTTGGAATTATAAACAATACTTTTATTTAAAGTGCTTTCATGGTTAAATAAGACAACTACTAACCAATAAAAAAATAGCTTCAGACTAAACTAGTAGGACTAGTAGGAAAAAATTCGTTGTTTGTTTCATTGATATCTTAGATTTTTTTTCATGACATTTGAATGTGTTCAATAGTTTATGAATCTGTTTGTGTTGTGTATGCATTTCATTGTATGTGTTTTCATTCTCAGTCATTTATAAATAAATTTTTTATAATGTACAAAGTTGAACTTTTGTCTGATAAGATTACACACAGAAAATGTTAAAAATAATTTGTTCTTATAAGCAAATCATTAAAATATTTCAATTACTCTACTGAATTTAATACTTTTCCTGCTACTCCTACTGAAAAAAAATGTGTAATTCTGCTAATACACATCATCCAAAATTGTGCTGGGCACTTTTATATTACGAAGACTTTAACTGATTAACATTCACGAGCAAAATTGTTTTTAAAAATTCTTATTATTTGTAGAGGAAAATCATAATTAACTATTCAGTAATGACATTTTGTATTTAAAAGATTATCTTTATGTAGAATTAAAATTAATATTAATTGGTGCTTTATATTACAGGCATACTTGTTAAAATAAGTAGAAGTACTTAAAATAAGTTAGGTAACTTGTAGAGAGCCTTGTAAGCCCATGTTCCATAAATGAGTCTCAGAGATCCGGCTAAATGAAGAAGTTAAAAATAGCAATAGTAAAAAAATAGTTTAGTGCAAGTTGTAGTTAATAACAGCAAACAGAAGTAAAGAAAGGTACTCTAGTTATAGAATTGTTATTTATTAAAAAACAAACAAACATAGAAACGGTTTTTTAATTCCTACTATTACTTCACACTCTTCCTATATATATATATTTGTCAGGTTCATCATCCACGTGTTGTAATAGCCTTTTCCCCCCTATTATGTCGAAAATTTCTGCTGTACGGGAAGGTTGGATCCATAAAGCATTGCTAACCCTAAATCTCTGATCTAATTCAGCTTTATAAATCATAATAGGTCTCCAGTTTAGTCCAAAGCCTTTTTTGTGTCTATATTTGTTGTGTCTGGTGAATTCCAAATTTCTTCTCCTTCTTTTTAGCAACTTAGGTTAGTTTTTTTATATATTATTTTTATTATTAATATATATATATATATATATAGAGAGAGATAAAGAGAGAGATAGATCTTGTTCACAAATTTTCACAATTGTTAATAAAATATATTTTTTTCGTCCACTCAAGTTCAAATACATTTTTTTAAATTTCTAGTGGATGACACTTGATGTTAATACAGTTTTTCAAGCATTTATTCATTAATTCTATTAAATTAATGAATAAATGGTAAAAAAAAAAAATGATAGTCCAACACCATACATAAAAATGAAAATCGCCCGTTGTGTCCCTGTTGCGCTATGGGTAGAGCGTTGGACTTGTAGTCCAACGGTCGTGGGTTTGAATCCCACCTAGGATGGCCTAACTTCTCAGCATGTGATTTCTTTTTACTATACTATTTTATTGTAATAATTAAATTTAACTAATGAATAAATAGCAACAAGCAAAAATAATAGTCTAACACTATGTTAATATAAAGGGGAAAAATCGCTTTCTATTTTGACACTTAATACTGTGATTCTGTCATATGTATATACACAAATTTATAATAATTGTAACTTAATAAAAAAATAACTAAAATAAAATTTTTCTCTGTTGACCTAAGTAGGAATTGACTTAATTTTTTTTATATTACTTGTTTTAATTTTTTATTTTTTTATTTGGGCAAAATTTTATAGCAATCAAAAATTTTTGTTTGAAGCAAAATTTGTTCGTTTTCACATTTGTAAGAATATAAATGAAATTTAATGATATTAATGAAGTTTTTTTCATGGTCTGCTTTTAGAGAGTTGAACTGGAAACGTGCACAATTTTCAACGAAGCTCCGATTCAATATAATACGCTAATAATTTTTTTATTAACTTAAGTACTGAATGACGATGATTCCGTTTGTAACTGTTGCTCATGATGAGAGCAATATTCTTAACACTTTATGTTGTACTCACTTGTGTATTCATGACTTTAATTCATACAGAACCATTTCGTCCTCTTTTTAAAAAAGAGAAAATATTTATAGCATAAAAAAAACCTAATTGCGTCAATAATACCATTTTCTCATTGATTAAGATATTTTTCAAGCATTCGCATGCCTTTGAAATCATGTCTTAACCTCAAATTTCAATATAAAAACAGAAAATAGAAAGTTTAATTTTGTAATTATTTAAATTTTTGGAGAAGGTAGCCCTTTACTACATATAACAAACTTCAGGCTTAAATAAAATATTGTCTTATTGACGTGAAAGGCAAAATTCAAAAAAAAATTTAATATTTTGAAACGTTACTTAAATATAAAGGAAAGAATGTTTTCTTGATGATATTTGCATTTTGTTTCAATTTGATTTTGTTTTTGATTTTTCATGGGTTCTCGTTTTTATAACCCATGTAATAAGCACACTTTTTAAGCCCCCAAACTAGAATTAACTTTTATAGTTTTTATTTTTTTTACGTTAAGGGTGCAAAAATTCTGTGAAATATCTTTTGATTTATTGTATGCTGCATCAAAGTTTGTAGCAGTCTATTCATTACAATTTCAATCTAGTTTTGAAAAAAAAAATCCAAATAAATAACATTTTATTATAGAATTATTGTCTGCTCAAAAGTTTAATATAAATATACAAAATGTAGATTTGATTCCTAATAATAAGGATTAAGGAAATATCAACACTGTTTGATATTTCGTTAATATATACATGTTTAAACTTTCAAATGGTGTTTTGTTACATACGTTTCCAAACAAATATTTTCAAAAGTAACTTTATTTATATTATGATTAAAATAAATGCTATTTTCACACATATTTTAATCAAATATCCTAATATTTAAATTTTACTCAAGGTAATATATTTAAAATCATAATCTATATTGGATTAAATAATGCGAGCTCCTATGATGGCCTTACATATCATTTAACAATATTCAGTTTCTATACTAATAATTTTAAAAAATTGTCTTACAACGCAAATAAAAATAAAAATTTTAAATACAAGTGCACTTCTGAGAACTTAAATGCTGCATGAACAAATCTGAACGGTTAGCGGCGTTTTTAAAATTTATACAAATATCACTGCTAGGTACCAAAAAGAATTAAACAATATTTTAAAAGACCTTTTTCTTGACTTTTGCAGAAACTTCCGCATTGAAGACACTGCGCCTTCAAATGTGTTGGAGTTTAATTTTCAAAGCAAACGAAGAAGAAAAGAAAAAAGTGTTTTCAAATCTTCCTTCTTACTTCTTTTTTAATTCTCAGACAAGGTGCATCCCTATCTTCTTTCACATCGTGACCTTTTGTTCTTTTTCTAGGAGATCTCTTTCTTTATTTGGGACGTTCTCACTCATTACGTCATCTCGAGAGCGGAAACAGCGGTCTCCTATTGGTACACAGAAAAATGCGGGGTTGGGAGAGTAATAGACCACGTAAAAAAAAAGTGTAGATGCAACGATTATCTAATTTATTCTGGAGCACATATCAGTGTGGCTCGAGCTTAAGAGTCATCGCACATTTGGCGATATTGGCTCAAAGAAGACCCGATGTAGCAACTGGAAACCGCCAATTGTTCGGACTTAATTAGTGATCTGATTTGTTTAGAGTTCTTTTATAGAGTAGTTTCTCTCATATTACTCATGATATTCCTTTGGACAGCTGAATTGCCTTGATGTCGTTCAGCCAATTCACTTTCCCATTTAATTCTCTTAAATAAAATGGACTAGATTTAAATGCTTGCTTTTATGTTTGAAGAGTAAACTTTGATTCAAACCAATGAGCTTAAGTAGTTCTATTTCAATTACTAATTATTTTTTGTGAAGATATCAGAGATGGGATTAGATTTTATAATTTATTTTTCTTTTAAAATCTGATTTTTCTACTCGTGACGTTAAGTCTTCCAAGTGGCGGTCTCTCGATGATTTTCGAGCAGGAAATTCTCGGGGACACTTGAAAGGACTCCATGAGGTCTACTTCGGTGTAAACAGTTTGATTAATTTATTTTTTTTAAATGATAGAAGTTAAATTCATACGAACTAAACCGACTCTCTCTCTTCTGCTTTGGATTCAAGTCAAGGTCTTCTATACAGCTATCGTTATTACAAAAAATTTACTTTTGTTCCGATTACTCTTCTTTAAAATCTTATGACCCAACTTCTTTTTCAAAATTGAATGGTATACGAAGAATCCAAAACAAATTTTTCTTGGGAGTGTTTATTTACGTCGTACTACAAAACAACAAGACGTTAGTAACAGACCTTGTAATTTTGAACTCTGATCAAGTGACGAGGCCCATACCTGAGCTGACACCCACCTCCGAACTTCCACACCATGCATACGGGAGGATTTTGTGCCTCGACAGTTTTAAGCAGCATCAATCTCTATACACGACGGGTCTTCATCGGCTCTTAGCTCAACCTCATGACACCCCAGCCTCGAGTTCGGGACCATGACCACTAGCCTACAACAAAAATTATAGCATGAGATAAAGTATGGCAAATAATTCTAAAGGAAGCAAAAATAAAAATATTTCATAATTAAATGAGGATGCAATAACTTAAAATGAATTCAGTTCATTTAAATAAGACAGCGTTGGCTGTGAAGAATTAAAAATTTAAGCTTTTTTTTAAATGACTAGTTTTAAGTAATCAAGGACCCATATACATGGAAATTCTCTTTGTCACTTTTAACAAATCTGCTTATTTCAATTGTGTGTTCAGGGCAACTTAATAACATATTTAAGATTGTTATAAACATTAATATAAGGATTAAAACTTGTATTGGGTCTAATTACGAGCCTCTCGGAGAAAACCTATTTCTTTAAATGTTGTTTTATTGAAAACTTTCTCCCGAAGAAGATGCGGTTTATGTAAATCAAGCTTATATTTAAGCATTAACTTTTAGGTTCGAAAGAGGTTAGAAGTTAGATGATAAAAGTTCGTGATTAACGTAAAGTAGTAGAAAGCTAATCGAGAATGACTCGTCGATTAATTACTTGATATTTAAGATACGATATATTTGAATTAGAATAATATGGACTAGAAGTCGAATAGCTCAGAACGGAATTACGATTATTTAGAACGTATATTACCAAAGCGTTCCAAAAGAAAGTGCTTCATAAAATGAAGTAAAAAAAAAAGAAATGGTGTCATTATATACGTAATTATTTTTTTGATTGAAATTAAAAAGCAGTCAAGATGACTTCCTTGGGCAATCTAGTGTTAAATATTAAATATCTCGTCTACCTCGCTTTTGCTGCAATACTTAATTATAGATGCATTTCCTAGTCTGGGTTGTTGAGACTTGTTAAAGGATTAATAAATTATATTTGTTTTGTTGAGGCTGATCTTCATTCAAACACCTGAACACTGATGGATGAGAGAGGAAATCCACCACAAATTGAAAAATCTAACTTTTGAAATTTCAAAAATTCTATCAAAAATCAATTAAATTTAAAAACCATCGAAAGATACATAACTTTTAAATATTAATTGTAAGTGGACAATTTTTTACTAGTTGACATTCTTACATGGCTTATACTCAAAACTCCATTATTCAATATTATACATGCAAAGTTGTCGTCGGGAAAAGTCGTTGCTTTCTACAAGTATGATCTTTTATTTAAAGCTTCTTATAACAGGTTTAAGACCAATGATGTTTTAACTGGTTGCGTGCAACATTTTATTGCTTTTAAATTAGTTTAATGGAAGGTATGGTCTATTTCATACGACTCATTTATGGTTTCATAATGATAGATTGTTGATAATTTAAGTCCTATGTTTTTTGTCAGGTTAATTCTGACATCTTTTTTTAAATATATTTGTAACCGTTAAAGTGTGAAATCCGTTATTTCATAGAATAAATAGGTATTTCATGAAATAACTAGACAGTCAGTTAAAGTATATAAAATTAATTGAATTCTACGATTTAACAAGGTATTCTATATGAATAACGATTACTTGATCGTTAAAGTATGAAATACTGCATTCTTGAAAGTTCTTTGAACCGGTTCTAGTAGCTTATGGAAGGATTTTTCCGTTTAAGAACTAGAGATGGCAGAACAAAACAATTGTACTCTGAATATCAATTCAGTATATGTGAGCGAGAAATAATTTCCATTGAAGAAGTTCCAAATATTGACACAACGCTTCGATCTGTTGCAACAGCTCAAAGTTGTGGTACTGGACAAGATTTAAAAAGTGCTCATGTAAAAAAAATGTAAAAGTATGGTTGTTTCAAAAATAATAAACAGAGTAATCCAAAGTGTCATCACAGCAATCTTTGCTCTAATAAAAAATGAAAAGTAAAAAATAAAGCTATTTCATGAAATTTAAATTAATATTCCCCTACATTTTGGTATTAAAAGTTTACAAAGTGTTTTTACGAAGCAACAGTTTTCCTTCTCAGCATGTATTTTTGTTGATAATATTTAAATATAATCTAGTTTTGCAACATTTTTTCTTTTTCCCTTTCTGTTAAACTAATGTTAGCAATATGAGCAATAATAAATTATATCATCTACTTTCCCTTATTATTTATGAATTATTCATCCGCAAAGGAGATAAAATATAATTTTCGAGAGATTTTAGCAATTTATGATCAATTAATTTATAAAATATCTTTGAAATTGTTTATTTTTCACTTAAATGGTCTATCCTTAGTTATTTCATTGAATACCTAGTTATAGAATAACTAGTTTCATAGAATAACAGGTAAAGTATGAAATTTTTCCTTTATTATATACTTTCAACTGACTTGTTTAGTTATTTCATGAAATGCCTAGTTATTCTGTGAAATATAAATTAAATTACACACTTTAACGGTAACATATATACTATAAACACTGTGTGTAAGGAAAAGAAATAAGAATGATCATAATATATTCAAATAATTTAAACTTGTTTGATTTTGTTGTTTTATTTCCATTAGAACATACATATCCCTTTTAATTGTTTGTAGCGTGCCTCAAAAGAAAGGAAAATGTAGAAGAAAATAAAGGATTTTCTTATTAAAATGCATAAAGAGAAAAAAAAGTACATTTAACACATTTAATGATGGTGAAGAAATTGATAAAGGATACTACAGTCATCTGTTTCAAAAAGAAATAGTCAAAGCATAATAAATGTAGATAATAAATATATTAATGTATTTCTTTTAAAATTATTCATAAGAAAACAAGTAGATAAAAATGCACACATATATATCTATATCTATGTATTTATAATCCATAAATATATACAAATAGCTATAAAACATAAGTGTAACTAGTCAAGATAGAAGGAAATATTAGCCACAGTAGTACAATAGCAAACTCCTGGCCCTAGGAACCAAGACTGCAGGTTTAAACAAAGTTTTGAGGCTAGACAACCTTCACCTGTAATTTGCCTATAATCTGGTCTATAGGGAAAAGAAGGAACAATATTAGGAGGAATTTAAATATTACAAATAAAACACACTTTACTATTAAAATATAACGATAAAATTAAACTCTATATATATATATATATATATATATATATATATATATATATATATATATATATATACACATACAATCCTTTTCTGTAAATCTATCCGAATTAGACAATATATCTAAAATTAAATTCAGCAATTCGTAAGATTTTAAGGCAAATGTTATTAAAATAAATATATTATTATTTATTATTTGACAAGAAAAAAAACATTAACATACCACATACTTTGATTACTTTACTCTAACTGGATAGTGGGATATTTTGATAGTTAATTATTTGCATCATGAATTACTTTTATAAATTTCTCGAAGATCTGAGCTAAGGAGGAAGAAACTTCTGAAACAGAAAGACTGCATTTATTTTATAATCTGATGAGGCCTTATATAATGATAAGTTTATAAAATAATTAATCTATACGGTAAAAATTTCAACTATATGTTCTTAAAAATATCTCTGTTTTATTTAAAAATCATCTTACTAACCCATTTATTTCAAAACGATGCCAACCCTTCAAAAAGAGAAAGAAATCAATATGCACATGAAGGGCGTATACAGACTAGAATTATGGAAAAGGTTTACATTTTTTAAAAAACAAGTAGACGAGAATGAGAATGGCAGAGGTGTAATCTTTAACATAAAAATTAAAAATCTCTTAGTGTATGGGAGGGGTCTGAACCCTCAAATCCCACCCTTATGTACAGCACTGTGTGACAGACATTATTCAAACAAGAATATAACTCGAGTAAAATTAATATATTTAAGGTATCGAATACGTTCGGAACTGTGACTTTGCAAAAGTGTATAAATGGATAATATTTATTATATTTAGAGCCACTTAAATTAGAAAATGTATATAAAATTGTTTTAAGAATAGTATTACAATAAAAAGTTATTTAAGTACACTATTTTGACAAGAAGTGAACATAGAATGACCCATTTTCAAAATATTCTCCTTTTATGAAAAATGCTTCTATTATAATAATATTTTGCCTGTATATAGCTCAGACCTCTCTACAGAGGCTCAACTAGAATTTTTGAAATATATAACTTAGAAGTGGGCTTATCCATATTTTACGACAACAGAGGGGAGCAATTTTAAGAAAAAAACACCGATAATTATTTCAATGGGTGGTAACTCAGAAAATAATGAGAATTTTTCAAAAATCCTAGTTCAGACTCTGGAGAAGTCTTTACTTTATATTAGCGAAATATTATTATTTTAGAAGCATTTTTTATAAAAGGAGAACATTTGGAAAAAAGATTATTCTAAGTAAATTTTTTTCCAAAATATTGTATTTAAATAATTTTTTTTTTTGTCAAAATGTGTGTCCTTAAACAATTTTATACATGTATTCTAATCTAAATGACACTGAATATCATAAAAATTATCCATTTATGTGCCTTTTTAAAATCACAGTTCCGAACGTAGTCGGATGCCTTAAACATGTTGCATACAGACAGTAAAACTTAAAAAATAAAGTAAAATGTAACTTAAATCTGAAAGTAGATAAAATTTTTAGTATTCCATTGTGTATGGCGTAAAAATTTAATGTAATAGAATAATCTTATAATGTTGAAGAGGATCTCGATAAACAAGAGCCCTACCAATACTACTAAAAACCGCAGCACTAAAACAAAATGCATTGATTCATTAAACGATTAGTATTTTGAAGGCTATTAATAATATACTTGATTTCCTACCACATTAAACTTGAGTTAGCGCATTCTAATACCTTTCTCTTTCTTCAAACTTTCACGCCACTTCAATGAGAGGACTTTGTGCTTTGCCAGTAAGCACCTTCCCCAGTACTTGAACCTACAAAAAATACACTATCTAGAGATCCGTATTTATGAAATCATAGCTGTTCGGCTCAATGTGAGATATTTGAATAACTAGAAATTTAACATTTTTAAACGTCGTGAGCATTAAGCGTTAAAAGAATAGCTGTTGTTGTGTAAGCTAACAACATAAGGTGATTTTTAGTATATACAGTCCTGACCTCTCTATATAATGAAGTCGTTAAATCCCGAAAAAGGTTCGTTACATGGAAAATTCGTTATATAGAGGTTCATCTTTCAATTTTCTTTAGAAACCACGTAAAACAAATTTTAAATTCATAAACACTATGTATTAAAAAAAAGTAATTATTCACACATTTTGTAATTAATATATATTTATTTTATATATCTTACCTATCAAAAAAAGAAAAACTGCTGGGAAGGTTTCGTGACGTCTTTATACACTTCCTGAAGAATTAAATTTTTTTCTTTGACGCTCAAGCACTTACGTTTTGACAATTTTGAGTTCAAAGAAACGAAGTTACCAATACGACTTATCAACACTACAAATGAATGGAGACTAGTTTAAAGATACAGAAACGCGAGACAACCCATTGAGGGTGAAAGGGGAGATCGAAGATGTTTCCAGTGAACTGGACAATAGGTATTAAAAGTTGCACTTCTTGGTTGAAGCTCCCAGAATTATATTGTACTCGTCGAGTTAGGCTCCTAATAAAACCTGTTCAAGATTTATGAACACCGTAAAATGTGTTAAAAGAGAGAATAACTTGAGAGCGAGTGAGTGAGTGAATATTTACGTCGCACTGCTCCGGTACACGAGGTTTTGGCAATGAACCGGACCACGTAATTTTGAACCAAGGCCAAGTGACGTCGACGACACCTGAGCTGACACCCCCTCTCCTAACTACCACACCAACGGGAGGACGTTTGAGCTCTTGACAGATTTAACATGCATCGCTGCTCTACACGGCGGGTCTTTAGTGGTACTGGGCTCGAACTCGTGACAAGGCCAGCAACGATCCGATACCTTGACCACTCTGCTACCACGGCCACGAATAACTTGAGAGTCCAGAAATACTTGAAAAATAGGGAGAAAAAATATGAATCACAAGAGAAAAAGTTCATTATACAGAAAAAGGACGCTATTGGGAGGTTCTTTTACGAAGAAAATCGTTAAAGGTTCTTGGTTCCAGTAAAGGTTCGACATACAGAAAAATTCGTAATATGGAGGTTCGACTGTATATCGCTAGTACGTTTTATTCCTTATAAAGAAAAAGAATTAAAAAATCCTTGTAAATATAATATTTTTCCCACTTTAGGGATAATTTTTAATCCCGGTATTCTTGATTTTAGAATTAATATTTTTTATATTCTGTTCTTAACAGAAATGAGTAAATAAATTTAAGTATTTATCTTGTTTCAAATATTATATTCAATATTTTGTTGGGTTTTTCAGCAAACATAAAAATTTAATTTAACGAAAAGTAATACCTCTTATCATGTGTCATTGATTGTATTTGTTTCAGCAAAGTTTTGAATAATCAAATCCAAAATCGAATTTTCAAAAAAGGACTTAAAAAATTATTTTTTTAAATTTTTCTATTGTTACAAATTGTAAAATGATTTGAGTCTCACAGATTGATTTATAGTATTTATAATAGAGTCATGAACGTTATGTAAGGTAATTTCAATTCTCCAGTTATCTTTTGAAAAACGTTTTCCAGATAGATATAATTTTTCATTTTTCATAAGTTTTTGACATTGACAGAAGCTTGAAATTATAACAAGATTAAAATTAATTGGTATTCTTTCTTCAAATAATTCTCAATTTAACACAAGACAATATTTTTGTTAAAAAATAATTAAAATTAAACCTATTTAAATTTTTTAAAAAATGCATACGTTTTGCGAATAAATTATTGAAGGTTGTATTTTTTTTTGAGGTATTATGTTTCATAACCTGTAAGCCAACAATAAAATGATTAGGGAATAAAATGTTATTTTGTGTGTGTGTTGATACTTTCATTGATTTCTCGCAAATACAAAAACATTACTGGAAAAACCCATGCCATTGTGTGCAGTTTTAAAATGTATTGCGTTTATATATAAATATATTTATAAAAATATTTTACTTTTTGAGAATGATGGACCTTTTTCTTAGCTTCATATACACCCAAAAACATACTTTCAATAACAACGAAACAAAAATAACAACAAAACTGTTTAGTTTGAGCTTTATAGCTTGTGTAAAAGATCTCCATTATTAAAATTTTATGTTAAAAAGGAATATAACTATATAGGTTACATATAAATTTGATACTTGTAATATCAGCTGTTAATAGCAGTAATACTTTTTGTAACATTGTAACTTTTATAACTTAACACATATAGTATAGCATTACCAAAATGTAGAATTACAACCAATACATATTTTAAAACTATAGAGAAAAGACTTCAATTTAAAGCAAATATGTCAACATGTTTTGAGAAGAATATGTTTTTCTATTACTTCATAGAAATCAATCAAATTGTTTCTTAAGTTAAAGTTATTGTTTTAAAGAATTGTAATCACTAATTTTGTTTTAAAATAAGGAAAAACTTATTTCTGTTTTATATTTGCAATTGTAACTAAAATAAAAAATAATAATAATGCATCAATGGAAATGAAAGCATCGAGAAAAGTGATTCCTGCGACACTTTTTTTTCCTTTGAGTTTCTGGGAAATTTTTATTGGGCGTTTCCAAATATATGCATTTTACTGAACTTTCCCTTTGCTTATTGATATTAAAATTATTTCTTTGTAATCCTTAAGCTTTCAAATGTATTAATATAAAATAAAATTGCTTGTTTTTATAAATATTAAATATAAATAAAAGGGAAAAAGACTCAAAAACTCTAATGCTTACACTCTTTATAAGGGCAAAATCAAATTTTTGTTTAAAAAGCGATTAAAGTTTTTCGGTAAAAACTTACATTTCACAGTGGAAGCCTTACATCGTGCATATATTCAATCAAAAGTTCAAGATGTATGTGAAAATTATTAAATATTTGAACAACATTCATTTAGAATTTAATTAAGTTCATTACTTTTCCCAGAGAAAATAAGAAATACCGTGAATAGCTTTGAAATCTTTGTTAGTTATTTTAATTATCTAATTAATTAGTTTAACTTAAAGTTAATTTTAGTTTCTTTTCTTATAGTACTATACACTAATGTTTTTTATAGTATATAATAGTTTTAATAGTAATGTATAGTAGTTCTTATCAAAATTTATCTTCTGTATGCATCCTTATGAACCATCCATAGAAAGTATAAGTTAATGTAAAATAATATTGTAGTAGTATGGGTATTTTTTAATTATTTTTATATCCTTTTAATGTTGGTTAAGTTAATTTATTGTATAAATATCGGAAAAGAAAACTTAAAAATTTTATTACTTTATTGTTGTTTTTTCTATATAGTAAAATTGCAATGAAAAAACTAGTTATAATCAGAGCTACTGCGTATTATATATTTTTTACAATATTCAAAATTCAAAATTCTCCAGAGTTTAAATGAAAGTAATGCCTTTCTGAAAAGAGGTAAAAAGGATATTTTTCCAGTTTCATAATAATGAAATCAAAGACATAAAAAAACACTATTTTATAGAAACAAACCCGATGGTATCTGAGAAAAAGTATTTAATTGTGAATTTCGATTCATTTCCTTTTGATATTGGTAATTTATTTTAAAGATGCTCCTGTTAAGTTCTGTATTTTTATTTTAAGTATGCGTAAAAGCTTTATAAAATTAATTTCAATTTCAAAGCACAAAGAATAACAAATAGATTGAAATCTTTAATTAAAAGCATTTTAAATCTGATATAAATATATATTAAAAATAATTTGCTGTAAATGTCATAAAAATTCATCAAAAGTTTATGTCCTCATTAAAGTCACTCTTTGACTTCCCTTAAACTAATCCTTTCTGTAGGTGTATTATTATTGCCAACGAATGCCATAATTTTGAGCTATTGCTAAAAGATAGGATCCGCATCCAAATAAATATTTTATTTAATATAACTATTCATACAAATTTTAAATTTTATTCATTTAACAGATTGCAACCTATATTATTCTTCAAACTTGGAAAGTCTGCAAAAGAATTGAAATGCAACAATTGAAATAAATATAAGCAGTAAATGAAAATTTTCAATAAATAATAAAATAATAATTCAGTATTTAAGTTTAGAATTTGTTTGAAAGTATCAGTTACTGTGAACGTTATGGAGGAAGCTCTTTTATTATTATTTTTAATTAAAAAAAGAAATGGGGATCGGAATTTTCACTATTTTTTTTCACGCTTAAGCAATATGTACATATTTTATTAATTTAAAACTGCATTTTCTCTTGTTATTTGTCATCCTATCCAACATTTTATTTTTTTCCTCCGATATCTTTTGTGGTTGTCGTCCAGCAAATAGTTCTGATAATTTGGCGACCTAACGTTCGACGGAGTGGTGGTAGGGTGGCGAGGGGTGTACTGCGGCAACCCAGGGCTACGTTACTTCAAGTGACGCTTTGATGAGAGCTAACAGCGGAATTACTGCAGCGGCCATTTCCTCAATTATCTTTGATTAGTGGAGGCCCCGAGTCGCCACCAATCAACTCGGTACTGTCTATAAAAATAAAATATGGACAAGAACAAAGCTGCGGATGACGCATGACGACGCAGCACCGCGTCTGCATTTCAAAGGGACACCAGCCCAGCTTTTTCAAAGAACTCAACCTCTTCCCGATCACTAACACGCGTGGAAGATTCTCTTTTTTTTTCCCTCTACTTGTGCGGTTTGGGTCACACGTACGTTGAACAATGCATCATGGGTTCAAAATAATATTTACTCATTTTTCAAAGCAAAATATCCTTATACACTTTTAATTTAATTATTAATTAAATTAATTAAACGTTAATTATATCTACAAATTAAACAGCGTTCAAGACTTCTATGTTTCATACTATTCCCAGTCTTCTACCGAATATCTTATACTAATTTAGGGCAGCATTATTATATATATATATATTAGCGATATTTTTATTTTCTCGATTGTTAAATTGGTATTTTGAATATTTCTAAATAAATATTTAAACAGTGCTTACAGAAATGAGAAAAAAATTATGTGTTTCTAATAAAATGTTGAGAAAAAACTAAAAATCATATTCATAAAACGGAGTATTAGTATTTTACAACAGTTATCTTAATTTTAAGCCTCAACTTGTATTAATATTTTTATGGACTAATTATCAAATGTATTAATCCAAGAAAAAGACATATAAAGCTTATAATCAAAAGACCTAAATATTTAATACTTTCTTCCTTTGATAATGAACAAAATTTTGATACAAACAAGCATGGTCAAGCTTTTCTGAAAATAATTAATAAAATAAAATGTAAACTATCTCTCCCTATATATATATATATATACACTACTGGCCATTAAAATTACTACACCAGGAAGAAATGCAGATAACGAAATGATATTTATTGGACAAATATATTATACTAGAAATAACGTGATTAAATTTTGAGGAAGTTTGGGCGCATAGATCCTGAGTAATCAGTATGCAGAACAACCACATCTGGCAGTAATAACAGCACTTATACACCTGGGTATTGGGTCAACCAGAGATTGGATGGCATGTACGGCCCAAAAACCCCATAAACCCAAACCCGATGCCACAGCTCATCAATCTGGGACTAGAGTATGGTGACAAAGTCGCTCGGAAACCATGGGCCAGACTTTTTTATTGAGGGGAGATTTGAACGGGCAGGTACCAAAAGGTCAAATATTTTCCGTATCAAAGGAGGTCTGTACAATACCGGCAACATGTGATCGTGCATTATCCTGCTGAAAAGCAGGATTTCGCAAACCTCGAATAAAAAGGTAGAGCCATGGGTCTAAAACCCCAGAAATGTAACTTCCCTGTTCAAAGTCCCGCAATCAAAAAGGGTGACCGAGCTTGTTCCAAAACACCCCCCATCACGCCAGGTGATTGGCCAGTATGACGATGATAAATGCACGCTGCCAGTGTGCATTCACCACGATGACGCCAAACTCGGATGTGCCCTTTCCCTTTGATCCTAAACGAACCCGGATTCATCAAAAAAAGGGCCCCCAAATTTTGTATGGCTGGGTTCGTCGTTGATCACACCATTGAATATACTCCCCTCAGTGATGCAACGTCAAAGGTAGCCGCCAGCCATGGTCTCCGAGTTGAGAGCCCATGCTGCTGTAAACGTCGTCGAACTGTTCGTGCAACACTTGTTGTCTTCAAACGCCCCATCTGACTCAGGGCCAGTGACGAGGTTGCACGTTTAAAGGCCTGGGGGCCCTGCCTTTCTATGCAGTGATAGGGCGTGGATAGCATGGTGTTCGATCCCATCGATTCAATATTTGTAACCAGTCATTGAATCCGACGGCCCGGGGCCCAAAAGGAAAGATAAACCGCAATCGACCGTACTCAAATTCGACCCTTTTTCGTCAGAAACGGGGTACCATTTTTACCGAGGAATCACAACAACCTTTTCCCCCGGAAAAGCAAATGTTTTTGGTAAAAAACCGGTGAACAATTTCCTCATTCTAAATTCCCCCCAATAAAAATTTACATATCGCAGACCTTCTTCCTGTGTTTAAATTTCACGTTGGCCTGTTGGGTGTAGCAATTTTTTTGCCCGTAGCATATATGTATCCAAAATTTTAATTTAAAACCCAGACGTAAGCACCAACAATAATGATGTCAAGCAGCCCCCAGCAAGTTATAGGGATATTAGAGAAAAACTTCAAGAAATATATATATATATATATATATATATATATATATATATATATATATATATACATGCTTATTCTTCCAAGGAAATCATTGGGGAATATCATTTTCTTATATCAGAGGTCACATGTAATATAGAGAATGTCAGGTCAGCGGGGTATGGTGATTCGATTGAAAAGGGTAGATTGGTACATATGTCGATTTTAGTTGATACCTACCTAAAGAGTCCCTAGGTCATTGAAGCAAAGGTGATTGGAACAAATAAATAAAAAGACTAAGTTGTGTAGGTGCCGACAGAGTGATGTCAACACGTGGATCGTACCATCCAAAAAATTGGCCGGCGGCTCAACTTTTGCGGCAATTTTGCAGAGTATTGAGGACATCTTGATTTTCTCTGATATAGAACAGAATTATTACTTTCGATTGGTTACTAATTGACTAATCTACTTCACCTTCATTTAGGAGTATCTCAGGTTAATCTTACCACAGGTAAAACCCGTTTCCCTATACTTCAGGCAATATGCTGCATAATATGTAAAGCTACTTCATTGGCTATCTTTTCCTCCCGTATCTCTCAGCAGTCAAACATGTCTAGCACGATATTGGACGCCGTTTGCATGCCCACCCCCCCACATTTAAAAAATACCCCGTGGTTAACAAAAAAATGAAACCCCCTCAGTATCATTGACTCTGTACCTTGATGTGTTACCGTCCACGCTGATTCTACAGCTTACGGAGCTTATATTCTAGCTCTGTGTTACGAGTATCGTTTTATAATAAGTACCATTTATTGTTCATTGTTGTCTTTTGCCTAGTTTCTTCACTTTCTAGCTACTCATTGGTGTTGCATTTTCAATGTCATGTGGTGCTGTATTTTCAATGTCATGGGGTGCAGTATTTTCAATGCCATGTGGTGTTGCATTTTTAATGTCATGTGGTGTATATATATATATATAATTCTTAATGTAAATATAAAATAAAATGGTTACTATTGCAGGACTTCAATAGATTGTATATCCCTTTAAGAGCCCAGCCCTCACGTTCGTGGAACACTTCACATTTCAGGAAAGTAGCAGATAATTTTTTATTATTCTTTCTAAAGTCATTGGGATCGGTATAGTGTTAATGACCAGAAGAATATAATATTTAAAAATAAAAATATTTTAGGTCTTAGAGGAATAATAATATCTAACCCACAATGATCGCGTCAGCTGGGTCTTAAAAAGTTTATAGAGATAAATACTAAATTATTTAAAAATTTGTCTTCATTTCAAAAATAAAATTAGTTTATGGCAATCAATTATTCGTAAAATTCACAATTATTTTTAGTAACATCAGTCAAATCAAATAAATGATATTTGATTAATTGTTTAAAATTATAGTTTCTATTAATAAAAAAAAAAAAATAAGATGATCCTTAAAAGAATTTATAGGGTGCCTTTTCACTTTCGAAATGCCAGAATATGGCATGCAAAATTACATTAAATTGATTTATTAATTGGAAAAAGAAAACATGTTTAAAGTAGTTTAGTTTCGAATATCAATGTCCTAAACTTTAAAATTGTTATTTATTAATTTATTTGCTTACTATAACTCGTTGAAGGCTGGAATTTAAGTATGGAGATTAGAGCTAGTGTTAACGAAAACAGTCAGGTACAATATAAAATGAATCATATTGAGAATAAACACTTTTTAAGGGAAATCGGGTAAGAAGACAGTAAATATGAAGATTAAAAACAATACTATTACTTTTTACATTTTAATGTTAACTCCTTGATTTTTTTAAGCAAACAGACCCATTGAATACAGTTTCTTGTATTGTTTAATATGTCTTTATTTTGTTGAATTTCGAATTAACTGAACGTTATTTTTCATTAAAATACTCGTACATATTTTATTATATTAGAACAAATCAGTTGCATAGCGTTTGGGTGCAGAGAGAGCCATGACCCCGGGTGGCATACGAAAAGCGGCGGAGGCAAGCACCGCGATATTTAAATCCAAAAAGTATTTCAAACTCCAAATCGCGCCCACTAGTCGAAACTGACGGAAACGAGTGAAAGCTTTAATAAATGCTCAGATACAGGAAGTTTATTAGTCAATATGCAATCGCATTCGTTTTTATGTTACTTAGGCTTCTGGCAACCTATACTGTGATGCCCAAAATTATTTGCAAACAGAGGTACTAAATATCCATAATGTGCTCAAAAAATAAGTGCTTTACAGACTGTATTAGAATCAAAACGAAAGGAATTCGGGTATGACGCTTTAATATATGCTAAAAATTTATGTGAAGAGCTTGAAATTTCTTTTGAACCCCCCAAGACGAATCAGGAGGAAGCATATATTTGGCGATGGAAGTAAAGATGTTCAGTGATCGTACGAAGATGACTTGAGGCGAACAATGTTTTCTTTAATAGACAGAGTAATTGTTGAAATTCGAGAAATATTCCACCAGTTGCAGAATCTAGCGCAAAAATTTGCTTTTTTAAGGCCTGAAGTGATATTGAGCATGGATTAGATCAAGCTCCTCAAACATTAATAAAGAAGAATTCCAACTTGAGCGCGTATGTGTACAAACTTTCGTATCTGCAACAGACCCAGGCTGTAAAAAGAACTCATTAGGTTCAGCTCTCTGGGTTTATTAAAATATATTATTGAGCCCTAACTTGAAGAGGGCTTACCAAACATTGTAATAATGTTGAGAATTTTTTCAACATCTGCCATCAGTAATGCCAGCTGCGAGAGACGTTTCTCTAAGCTAAAATTAATCAAAAATCATCTCAGATCGACTATGTCCACGTTAAGGCTAACAAATTTAGCTATTCTAGCAACTGAACATGACATACATATTGATATTTGTAATTATATAAAAGATTTTGCTATGAAAAAAACACGAAAAGTGCATTTTTAATCAATACAAAAAAATCCCAGGTGGTGAAAGCCCACGCTACGCCACTGGAACAAATGAATCATAGCATATCCGATACACATCCTTTAAAGAAGTTAATAACTCAATAATCATTTTACTATTTTATTAAGGTAAATAATTTTTTTTATGATAGCAAAACGTCCTGATATTGGGATTTTTCTGCGACTTTAAAAGTAAATGAAATGACTTTAGAAGTATTGTTTAAAACACCCTCGTAAGACGCACGTGTGAACATGGCATATTTAGTTACATTATTGGTAATATTTGATGAAACATACGTTTGATTTTAATAATTCATTTGAAATTAAAATTTGTTTTTCAATTGTTTCTGGTAAATTTGTTAACTGTAGCGCTGAAAAGAATTATTGTAAATGTAATACTAACGCGTGAAATATTGAAGATTGCAATTTTGTATACATGCAGTTATCACAAGATCTGTAATAAAAAATTCCACCCCATGAATAAATATATAAATGTAACTTTGCATCTTACATTTATTTTGAGAAGACTACGGAAATCAATATCGGAACATTTTTAAATGGAACTTATTTTTCCTTTTTCTAAAATAATTTAATTTATAAATTTTGAAAATAATTGTAATAGTTAGGATTCCAAATTATCTAGCACATTCATTATTTGAATGGAAAAGAAATCTCTTTCAATTTTATATTTCTTGTAATTTTAACTTTCAATGTAAATGTATTGCCATTTTTATGTCTTTTAAATGTAAATGATCTAGTGTAGATAAAAACATGTTATTTCCCTTTTTATAATCTAATATATGCATTAGTATTACGTTTATAAATTGTAGAAGGTGTTATAAATATCATTTATAATCTGATGAACGTACTACTATTCCATTTATAATTCAATAAATTATTTACTTCATCTATAAACTAAAACCCACATAAATTAAAAATTTTCAGTTGATGAAATATTTATATGCATTCTAAATATTTGTAATCTTCAACAATATAGTCATATGTATATATATACAAATTCATTAATTTTGTAATCAACCGCATAGTCCTATTTTAGACTTGTATTTATTTGAAATGTAAATTTACTATCTTACATATGTTATCTTAAGAAAAAAACCTCAAGGTGTTTTTAATTCATTTATAAAATATCCTAGAATGATACACCCATTTATATACAAATTAATTCATTTTAATTATCTTTATCGTTTTCTTATTCAAAATATGTATGATTAACATGTCTATTGCATTCTGTTGTATTATAAGAACAAATAAGTTGCCTAATTCAGTGCAATTAATAACTAAACTGGCGGAAAAGAGGAACCTAATAGTGTAATACATACTTTGGAATGTTTCTGTGAATGTATAAAATAACTGTGTGTGTGGTTATATGAATACACACCAATTTTTTTTATAGTATACGTTTATTGGTATCAACTTTTCAAATATGTTGAAAGACAACTACAATTATTTTTTTCAGTAATTACTAAAAGGAATTTGTTTTTGAAGTGCTCAATAAAACATTATATTTATTTATCTATTATTATTTTCTAATAAATTTATAATCCCCCCTCCCTCCCGATTTTTTTGTGAAGATGCTGTAATGAAAAATTAGAGATATTAAATAAACTTGTTTTGCTCTTCAGATAGATTTTTTTATTAAAGGTTGTTAATATTTATAATATTATTTCTAATTTCTTTGTTGAGAAATAATTTTTAAGATAATAAAATGTTTAAATTTATGTAAATTTTCCTTTGTTGCGTGATATTTTTAGTGCAGTGTTCATCATTACATAAAATAAATAAAATTTTCAGTTGAATTTATTAATATGTGTGTGTGTTTTGACTTTTTAAAATGCATATATATTACTAAGAAGACGAAAATAAATTTCAAATAAGTATTTTACCTTCTGCTCAAAAGAGAAGAAACAAACAAAAGTTTTGCACAAATGAACTTTACTGTCACATGTCACAAAATGCTGTTCAAATACACAAGTTTTTATTCATAAAATACATTTTCATTTAATAAAAGCATATATTTGAGCCAAAATTATCTTTTATTACTGACATATCGAAATATTAAGGCACATCGGTGTAGCCAGTAACATTAATGATAAAACATTAATGATAAATGATGCACGAAATATATCTGGACTTCATGATTTTCGTCATTTACAAATATATATGATAAATATGGGATTATCACAAACATATATGAGGACAATTTTACAAAACGCGTATTTACAATTCAAGACAGATAAAAACAGAAAATTGCACATAAGTTGCTTATTTCTAAGAAATTTGAACTACTGTGAAAAATGCTCAGTGGATGTAACGCGTAAATGAATGTAGCACCAATATACAATCGTTTAAAGTTCTTGTATTTTTAAGGTAGCTATATAGCCTGAATCCTTTCTAATAACAACGACAGACAAACTATTAAAAATGTTTAATTATTTCATGCCATATTTTTCATTTAGTTTTTAAATGCTATTTTGTAAAATAATTAAAAACAAATTTAAACCATGGCATTTCTGAGATAACGATTTCATTCTATTATTTACAAATAAAATGGCATTTGATAGATAGATGCCATAAACATGAAACACTTATTCTAGGTCAATTATTATATAACGAGATGTGCAGCATAAGGATAATATTAATTTTAAAATAATATTTAAATTTCAAAACTTTATAAAAATTATATGCTTATTTCATCTATAATAGCTTTAGTTTAGTTAACTTAAATATTTAAAATAAACAGACAGTTTAAAAATAACATTGATAAATTAAAAATATTTATATTAACAAAGTTATTTTTAAGTTATCCTGTCTGTATTTGCATTAACAAAGATTAATGTAGTCAATGCTTGTTTTTAAACGTTACGATATTATTACAGGAAATTAAAATTTTAAGAGTGTAAATCTATCAAAAAATTTTATTAGAAAATTCGTTTTCGTCGATATTACCGCAAAGATTATTGATTTCTTTATACAGTTCATAGGCGGAATACGCTAAAAGTCATATTGTTACGAAACATTTAATACTTAACCCGCGGTCACTCGCGCCTGTTTTTGCTACCGTCGTTACTCGTGGGGTGTAGAGAACACCCCGAACTTTTAACACGCGTACTTAATTATGAAAATAAAATTAAGTCATTATGATACATATTTATAAAGTACAAGATATTTTTTGTATTATACAAATAAAATTATTAAATTTATTACATGCAAATGAGACTAACATTAATTTAAATTAAACATGCAAAATTTTCATTTTAAAACACATAATTTTTCATTTTTTCATATACCAGTAAAAAATATACATTATAATTAATGAGATAATGATAGTAGAAAGCACAGGAAAATAATATTTTAATCATTTTCCAAACATTCAGAGCAGACTGTATACATATCCTCAACTTCTCGCGGGAGTTCTCAGCTCCCCTGATAAACTTTTGAAGGTCATTACATTCCAATCGTTCGAGAAAGAGGAATTGCATCAGGCCTGAAGGTTCAATGACCTAAAATGTGCAGCTACAGAAAAAATCGTGGTTCTGCGCATTCTTTTTAGAATCCTGGGAGGATTTTCTTGTTGCTGGGGTGTACAGAACACCCCGCGCGAGCGATCGCGGGTTAAAAAACGTACCACAAAATGGAAAAAATCTCTTACTGCATTACTTTCTCTCTTTGATAAGACAGAAATCTTAAAAGTAGATTTTTCTTGATAAATTTTTAAAAGTATTCATATGCAGTATAAAAAGAAGCTGTGATATGTACAGGGTTTGCATAATCATAAACTGCTCACTTCGTTACAAATGGTAATAAATGCAATAAAAGAAGAATTGTAGTCAACCTACGCGAAATAACGGATCAAAGTTAGGAGCCACAATTAGAAATAACGAATTATCTGTCATATACGAAAGAGTTTATTTACCTCTTGTAGATGATAAACTGTTTGTGATGATGCGTTATCAGATGTGAACGAACAACAAGAGATCCTAAATCTTTGCTAACAGTTAATAGATGCTTGAAGACATAAAACAGGGCAAGACAAGGCGATTCACAAGTTCTTGAGATTCTTCTTCATTAAACGGTGGTTTGGTTATATACTTGGAAATATTCGTACTGACTCTACGATTGAACTTTTGATGGTTATTCTTTGACCATAAAAAGATCGGTAATAAAGTTTATTTGAGAGTTTGTACTTCTCTTCTCTATTCCCACAACAAATAAAACTTCATTTACTATAAAATGTATCAGTTATAGCAGAAGAATAATGCAACTTGTTTATAGGTGAGTAATATTTTATTTTAAATTCAAAACTTTATGGCATTAATCGCAAACACATGCCACTTAGATTAAAATGGTTGATGCGAAATATCATCAACAATTTTGACAAACATTACGGAGTTATCAAAGACACCAAAAACTTTTTGTAGCAAAGTTCATCCAACACTAAAACTTGCTTGAATTTATATGCAGAAAATAGGTGCAGCATTTTTCGTTTGAGAAAAAAGTCGTGTGTACTCGCAGGCCACTCCAAAAATTCTCTAGAATTTAAAACCAAATTTGAAGTATTTTATACTCGTAATGTTGTTCAAGATACGCTCCTTCACTTACGAAAGAAAACTTTGGCAAAAAAAACTCTATATTCAAGGATCTATCTTTGGCTTCAAGATTATGTTTCTTGTGCAAAAGTTTTTAATTGAATTCTAAGTAAAGAAATCAAGCGAAGGTAAAGGCGACACAGAATTGTCTTTGGTTTTGAGCATCAAAGGTGGCAGGGTAGTTAAGCGGTGTGGATCAACATCATTGGGATCCAATCCAACGAGACCACTTAACTTTTTATCCCCGTTCGAATTATTGCTGCTGTTACCATAAACATTAGGAGGACTAGGGGACTTATTGAGAGGGGAACTCTGGTGCATATCTGATCTTGTTGGTGTCAAGGAAGGCAACAATGGATCCCCCTGTGATATCATTCCACTATAGAATCCGGTTGAGGTGGGACCGGCGCCGAGGTTGCTGTGCGGACTCGTTGAAAATCCAGCATAGGGTGAAGTGGCCAAAGCGTTTTGGAAACCAAAATCGTATGGATTGCTTGCGAAACTGGCCCAAGTGCTATCCATGCTTGGAGTGAGAGATGGAAGGGGTGTGGTATTAGTGAAGGTTTTGGCCATCGACGGAGAAGATACTGCAAAAGATTGGTTAAATATGTTAAAAGGATTTCCTGAGCCATTTATTATGATAGAAGAATTTAATTTTTATACGAAGAGTAAGAATGCTCCTAAGATTTAAGAAGATTCATTAATTTTAAGCAATACGATTTCTTTTATTAAAAATGAAATAAGTATTTTGATCTTTTGAAAAGTATTCTCCACAATCTAAATATTTTTTAACATTTGAAAGGTATTAGTCATATATTATAAAATATATATTTGGAATCAGTAGCGTTCACAGGAATTTTTCAAGGGGGACAGGGTCGAAAGACCACTATTCTCGTGTCTTGCACCAATATGTCGCCCAACATATTATTTTGAAATTAATTATTAATAATAAATAGTTAATTAAATTTCATGTATGATATACATAGGATTATAATCAATCGAAAAGAAAATCATGGCTTTGGGGAGATCCAGACCCGAGGACCCCCACCTTGTGTGAACCACTGTTTGGAATGGATAGGAATGTTAAGAAAATCTATGATCACGTATTATATTTTAAGGAATATATGATAATACATTATATTCAATGAAGAAAAAAACTCGAAATGAAATAAAAATCAGTTTTATAGCTTTTTTCCGTTTGTTATTTTTCACAGTTTAAAAAAAAGACCCTTACATTTTATTAAAGTTATATAAAGTAGTATGTGAAAAAATTCCATGCATTTTATATTGCTAAGGATGAGTAAGTCATCATATCAACGTTATTTAAATATTTGTTTGGGTTTTTTTTTTTTCAAAATATATATATAAAAATATTGCAAAAGTATAGTTACCTGTTTGCAAATAATTAGTTTTTCTTGGTGGCTCTCTTTTCCTCCATTTGGCTCTAGCGATTTTGAAACCACACCTATAATGAAACGTTCTTGATTAAATCCTTTGCGTATTTTATGTTTTTAAAAAACTTTGTTCATCTCAAAGAAACCAAACACTCCTTTGGAGCGAATGTTAATCTTCAGAGGATTTTAAATATTTAGTTCTTGCATCTGTTCTGATCATTTAATTCAGATTCAAAATGAGACATAAATAGTATATATACTATTATTTTAATGTATTAAACTTACTTGTACTCTGGACTCACTAAGTGTCAATCTCAAGGCTAATTCTTCTCTGGCAAATACGTCAGGATAAGGAGCTCTTTGAAATGCTCTTTCTAATTCTTCTAATTGAAAAGCCGTAAAAGTAGTTCTGAAATAGGAGTTTCAGATTATGAGTCTGGTCAATACATTTAAAAGCTTAGAATTTAAAATTAATGCAAAAAATGGAAACACAAAGTTTTATTCAAAGAATTAATCAAACATAAAATTTAGTAAAAATAATGAACAGTACCTCGACTTTTAAATCACTCTACCAATAAACTTTTTTTTTAAAATTGTATTTTGACCAGATGCACAAAACTACTATAGAGAGATAACAGACACAATACTTTCTTAATGTTTCATAGCACAGACAACTTAAGAGAAGGAATTATGTAGTAAAATCTGGTCAAAATTAATTGTTTTTATTAACAATTTATTTTTTACAAATAAACTTTTGTTCACATTGCTTTTTTATCTTATAAGGAAGAAGATAAAAAAAAGAGTAATTAAAATAAAAAACTCTTGTTTTTAGTTTTAATTACTCTTTTTAATTACTCTATTATAAAATTTGTCAAATTACAGAGACTTAAATGGGTTGGTCATCTGGCTAGAATGAATGAAGATCGTTGCTGCAAGAAAATCTTTCTGGCAAAGCCCATGGGAAATAAACCTCGGGACAGACCCCCATTAAGATGGATTGACTGTGATGAAACAGACCTAAAAATTTTAAAGGTCAAAAACTGGAAAACAGTTGCCAAAAGTAGGGGTGGCTGGTGAAGACTTCTGGAGAAGGCCAGGGCCCACCCACGGCTGTCGAGCCATTGAAGAAGATGAATTAAAACAAAAGATAGTACTTTTTTTAAAATGGAGATATAATTAGGAGAATTGTGTTTGTGTGATCAAGGCGTTGCTTTTGTAAGTCACCGATATCTTTTATGACAATATCATATATCACTTAAATCACTTTATAATGATATTACAGAAAAGTTAAACTCAATCATTGCTGGATAATTCTCATGGATTTTTTTCTCCAAGCAAATCTATTTTCTTTTTTCGAAGAAAAAAATTTTGAATTTGAATCTGGTAATTAATCAATTGATTTCCTGGGGGAGTATTTTAAAAAAATTGAGCTTTCCGATATATATATACCCAGAAAAGGAGGACTTAAGGACGAAAACTGAGAAGTCCTACTGTATAATTTTTAATTTCTAATATATTTGTTCATCCCCCAATTAATTATCAAATTTTACAGACCATTAAAATAATTATATGATTAGAGTTATCCTAAGAAATTTATACAGTAAGTTTAAATATCATTAGTAGGACATATAGAATTTTAGTTCATTCGTAAATTACATGGAAAATTTAAAAATGCTATTAAAGGTAATAATGTCTAATTTAAAAAGTACAAATAATTCAAAATTCTTTTCTTTTTTTGTTTTACCTTAAAATTTATCTTCCACTTTAATATATAAAAGAAAATATAAAGGAATATTTACTTCAAAAATTTAATTTTATAAGTAAATATTAAATTTACGGAAGAAGAAATGTATATTATTTCCATATTACATTTTTCTCAGTTACATGCATTAGTAATACTTTTAATAAAGAAAAACTTTATATATCTTTTTATTCGTCATGTTTCTTCTCGAGAAGATTGTTCATTTTCATAGTATTATTTCATTTAATCTTTCTAAAACGGGTTTTTTTTTTTTTTTTGTGGTTAATAACTTTAATGTAATAATAATTTTTTACTTACGAATATTTTTATTTTAAAATAAAATTTATTGGTAAAAAAATTATATTGCATACTTATTAACTTATGGAGAACTTATAAATACTAATTAACATTACAAAAATCTTTAAGTTTTATTTAATAGTATATATTTATTTTTGCAATAAGTGATGCTGAAAAGAATATTTCAAGGAATCTTATATAAAATGAAAAAAAAACTAAAAATAAAATCTAAAATCTTGAAAATAATATATTAGAATAATAAATACCTAGTTTTCTTTTTCTTCACGGCCTTTTCTGTCGTACTGCTTGCCGTAGAGGTGCTCTTTTCTGAGGGAATAGTATTCGATTGCTTTGAAGTGTCTAGGATTAGAAAAACACTATTTTTTAGCAAGTAAGGAAAACATACATCTCAATCTTAGATGATTTCATACTTATGATTTATTTATAATTCATACTATTTAATTTTTAAAAATTTATTTAACATAATTATGAGAGCAGAATTTAAGCTCTAAAATAGTTAAATATTTAGATTTTTTTTTTTTACTGAGTGATGTCAGCTTATTTTTTTATTTAACTACAGCACGAGTTATTGAATGAGTGAGTGAGTGAATATTAACGTCGCACTGTTCAGCTACACGAGGGCTTTTGGCGACGGACCACGTAATTTTGAACCATAGTTAAGTGACGTGGACGACACCTGAGCTGGCACCCCCTCTCCAACTACCACACACACCAACGGGAGCACGTTTCAGCTTCTGACAGATTTAACGTGCATCGCTGCCCTACATGGTTTTAGTGGTACCGGGCTCGAACTCATGACATGCCTGCCATGGTCCGATACCTTAACCACTGGGTTAACTACAGCCTACGAGTTATTGAAATGCAAATTGTAAGAAACTTAACTGATTTTTTTCCTTTCTTACCAAAGCAGAAAGAAATGTAAAAACCTAATATATAAAAAAAACCCGACAATAATGTAACATAATATGATAATATAAAGTAGATTAATTATGTATTTAATTTGGATACAATATAAAATGTAGTGTTAATGTGTATGATTTTTTTAATGTAGAATTCGATTTTATATTTCAGGCAAGAATTGTGATTATGCCAGAACTTCGATGAACACAACTAAAACGAAGATTGACGAAAGAGAGCCTTTATATGAAATGGCAACCGGAAGTTCTAAAATCCACATGACTTCCGTGGACGAAGCTTATATTTGGTGGAGAGGTATCGTATGGTGAAGTCTGATGCAACCTTACTTTAAATACGCTAAACCCAGGGTGGGCATTAAATCAATCGCGTTCGACCAGTGGACCACCAAGACATTTGGGATGACCGCTTGAAGATTAACAGCTAGCTAATATATACCGAAATATTCAAGATTGGTTGACAGCATGCAGACTAAGCCTTCTTCTGATTATAACTATAAGCACTAACTTTAGATGAAAATGTTTAATTTTTTTCACGTACAGTATAAAATATGGCGGATAATGCTCACCGCCGTATATTGAGCACTTATACTTTAAAGCTGCATTTTTAATTTTGATGTATATTCGCCGTATAACGAGTACCCCCTTTCTTTTACAAAGAAACCTGAAATGTGTACGTATGTAGTGCTCTTATGTTTTAAAGTCATTTATTCACTATCCCAGGCTTTTGAAAAAATAGTATACTTCTAGAATTAAAACTCTTTAAGCTCATGAAATTAGTCATATTTTTAAAATAAACAGTATTTCGATATATGTAGAAATCTAATTTGCTTTGTGTGTTCATTTATTTATTTTTTATTTTTGTATTTTTTAAAGCTGTCTTTTTTATACCCGGGGGCGTATAACGCGTACCTGTAAATTTCAATCTTATTTTTGTTGTTAAAAGTACGCGTTATACGCCGGATTTTACAGATGTTGAATTGATTCGTAACAAATGCATCATTTGATATTATTATATTTTTGGCTATTATTATTATGCTTGTATCATGTGTTTTGCTTTAAATGCGGTCTTAAAAGTGTACGTTTATTTTATTGTAGTTATGTAGGTACGTACATATTCTGTATTTATCATTTAGTTATAATAAATATTGTATACTTTTTTCTTAGCTCACCACACCCAAACTACTGGGTGGACCGTAAAACCTTGAAAAAATTAGAAGTAACCCGTACCCTGGAAAAGTTTGCCCACCCCTGCACTAAGATGTTGATTTTTAAGATACAGTCACGATTAAATTAAGTTAGACAGGCAAGCTAGCTAACTATTTACGCGCAAATCCCGAAGGGTCAGGACCATTAAAAATTAAATGTTGTTTAGATGACATTAAAAGGAATTGTTACATATATATATGCACACACAAGACTAGTTAAAAAAACTCGGGAAAATGACCTTTCTTCAGACACTGGTAAAAGTTTATATATGCAGATAAGTTAACATACAGTTGCATGTGCATAGTTGTTTATGAAAGCAGTGTTTCGCTTTTACGTTTTGTTTTGCTACGAAAAAGTAAAAGATTTTTAACTAAAATTTAAAGTAATAACACTTTGTTAAGTTAGATGAAGTTCGTTGTTAAAATTCGCATTTTATTATACTTTCATTATATATTTTCAATTAAAATATAGAGTAAAATTTCTGTATTTTGTTGCATTTTAATAAAATATTCTGAACAAATTTTAAAATGGATAATTGCATTTAAAAAGAATTGAGAGCAAGCAATAAAATGCAAAAACGTTTAGTTTAACGCATAAATAATTAAATATAAATATAAATGAATAAAAAAAATAGAAATATGAATAGAAATATAAAGAAAAAAAGGTATAATGAAAATAAATAATAAAAAAAGTATTTCAGAAATGTTGAAATATTTTTAAAAATATTTTTAAAAAAAAATTCTATATAGCCTTCAAATTATTTTTCAACTTCTCGTGAAGTATTCTACGATGCATATACTGAAAGCACAGAATATGTAATTTAAGTATACAAATTTTGATATAAATTATTCTATTATGATTTTTGAAATTTAATTACTAGATACCCAGATTGGGAATACAGCTAAAAAATAAAGTTGTAGGCAAATTTTCACGCAAGCACTTAAGTCATGCGATCCATTAAAACAAGCACACACATAAAAAATCACATCAGCATTTTTGAATTTTTTATTACTACAGAACTTGATTACCCAAAGCAAAATTAAAAAACTTTAGAACACTGTTAGAGCCTTCCCCGGAAAAAAATACTAACTGTCTCAAATATTAAATCGCCTTTTCATCCTCATTGCTTCTGAACAATTTCAAAATTCTTGATATATTTGCCTTAAATTTTTGTATCTCAGTACGAAAGATTGAATAAATTCTAAAATTCTCTAAAAATTACCTATAATGATAGAATTGGAAATGAGCATGGGAAATGAGCTATATATTTATCTACCGCCTATATATATATATATCTACCGTCAGCCGAATCAATGATAGGGGGCCTTCAAGCTGCAGGGGCACCTAAGAAGTTTTTAATACAGGGCCCACTTAGAACAAGCTACGTCAGGGAAAATGAGGTTAAGGGGGGTGATGGTCAAAGATATGGAAATAACACAAATTTTGTAATCTGTTAATGTAACTTTATATAAGATGCATATGTAAATAATATAAAAGAGCATATATAAAGAAGTTTGCATAAAAATTTGCATCATTAATAAGGCGTAATGTTGAAAAATGAGAGAATTAAGACATTTGAAAATAATTTTTATTAATTTTGCCAATAACTGTGCTTTTGTAATTGATATAACATTTTTTTTTTAAATATTAGAATTCATACAATCAGATGTTATATTATATTATGTACAATATCAGAGACATTTGAGACTACGAAGTTAATATTAATGGAAATGCACATATATATATATTTGAAGTATTAAAAAGTTTTATTGTGAGTTTTAGATTTCGATTGTAGTGGAGATATATTAGTGTCATATATTTTCTAGTTATATTTATGAGGAATAAGATTAAAATATGTTTTTCGAAATGGATACTTATATTAGCTCAAATTTAAAAATGTGTTTGAGAATGTTAATTCGTCAACTTTGCCTCTATATTTTTACCTTAAAGGAAGAAAATAATTTAACCAAATATTTTAAAGTAATTGAAAAATTTTAATCAATGTATTATTTAAAATTAATAAAAAATTGTTCTGTATCTTTAATAATGATTCAATAAGTTGCATTCGTTTAAAGATGCTGTTTTAAAACTATTTTTAGGTTTTAACTCTTAATAAGTTTGGATAGGGATCATATTTCAAAATATCTTTTCAAGAATTCAAATAGTTTTATGCAAAAGTAGATAAAACAAAGTTCTTTTGAATATGAATGAAGAAATTTATGCGTTCCCAGGATCTGATATAGCAGAAATGTATAACAAAAGAAATGAAAAGTTATTAAAATTTAAAAAATGAATTTTTTAAATTAATAATTTAATTTATATTGGCAATAATTAAACATAATTTATGATTTTATATATTTAATTTAATTATAATTTTTTTCTTTAAATTTTAAAAATTTATTGAATTGAATTTTTTCAACATTGATTAAAAATACTTAATATTTTTAAAAGATTTTTGATGTTAATACATAATCATTTAAGAAAAATTAATGATTTTAATGCATATTTAAAAAAAGTAAATTAAAAATGAAAATTCTTTTAAGAAATTTAATTTCCCATTATTACAGTAAAAGGAAAATTCCAAATGGGATTGTTAAAAGATTTTAAGCTCTTTAAAGCAGAATCAAGCAGAATTAGAAGGATTTCAATCTGCATGATTTTAATGTAAGTAGTAAAATTACTACAAAATAAAAATAGCCCATTAAAAAAAAAATTATTTATTTTGAGAAAAATTTTAATTTCCTGGACACGCACTTTCTATTAAAGTAAAACATTTTCTAATCAGTAGTGCATTTTGTATTAAAATTAGGCATAAAAAATTACTAATAAATAAAGCTTTATACAGCTTTTTTTTTTAATACAATTCTAGTATTCGGAAAATGCATGTCTTGGGTAATAAACGCTTCTTGAAATTCCATTTAGGTTAATTGTAATGTAGTTGCTTCCATTTAAAATGGTAGCGTATATCGTTAGAGTAAGATTTTTATCTCTTTCAAATAACATTTTTAATTAAATTTCCATATCTTTTTCGCGTTCCACAGCGTTAACAATACCTTTTATTACAAAATATTTTCAAAATCCAAAAACTTATTAGTATAAATTTCTCGTATGAGAAATGAATAGTTTATTAATGATGAAATTCCTCAACTTTATTCTAAAGTAAACCAATAATAATTATGTTCTATCTCTTACGTTCAATTTGGCATTCATAACATCTTATTTGTGACAAAATTAAAAGATTACATTTGAGAGCATATAATCATAATTTCAAAACGGAATTACTCAATGAAGTATGTAACAAGAAATATTCATGATTCTTTACACATTCTTATTTATTTTTAATCATTTTACAGGAAGTTTTTATGGTCTGAACCGAGCTCTGAACTCGTTTTCGGACAACTGAATTCAGCGTTAAAACAGATATAGATAATTACACAAAGCCCCTTTAAAATTTAAAAAATATTTCATAGTTATGCACTATTTCTCTCCACATGTAATATGGAATAACCGTTTTCTTTATGATATTACAGTATATATGACGAGACATGGAACACATTTCATAACAGGAAAAATAGATTAATTCGGGCGAATTAATTGTATAATGAGTTGCATTGCTTTTTTTAGGATAGCAACGACAGAATGTATTGTTGATGCTGGAACATTTTTCTGTCTGAAAATGGAGGAAGGGAGGAAGCTTTATTCTTTAAAGCAGTGGTTTTCAAACTTTCGATCGCTGAGGCCCCTCTTTATGTATCATCGAGGGCCCCGAAGATTTTAATAACATCTCTCTGATTCCCAACACATGGTTGAGTGATTTAAAGGTTCCTCAATAATTCAAAGACTGCATCAGCTGCTTATACAGACTTATGTAATTTCTTTTTTCTTTAAGAAAACAGTAAAATATTACAAAATACTAATTTCAAATAAATAAATAATGTACTTAATTGTATTAAGAGGTCTCAGGGGTGTTAAGTTTCTCTAGAGGTTTGAAAATATAAACAATTTTCAAATAGATATGTCTTTTAAATTTATAAATTAAATGATTCGAATCTCTTACACATTACTTATAAAAGAATGAGGCTTCAAAAAAGTATAAAATGTTTAAAATATAATAATAATTTTAAAAATCATAAGCATATGAAAATTCTATAATAAATATTAAGCATTTTTCCGTTGCGCACGCTATTTTCTAAAATAGTAGCCTCTGATGTATAAAACTTTGTAGAATTATAAAATGCATCATACTCTTTAAACCCTACCTAATTTTAGTATTATATATCTTTTGTATTTCAAAATATTTGTAAAATATTGCAATTTTTAAGTATTTTTTAAAAATGTATTTTTTATTTATTAAAATATGTAAGTTATTATTCTATTTATTTAAAAATAGCTACAGTGTAATAAGAATACATTTAACTTTATAAATCAACTTATAGCTAGTAATTAAAGCTACTATTTGAGAAAATAGCACGCTCGACGTAAAACTTAATAAATATTTCTTATAGAAAAGTTTCTTATTTTCATATGCTTATAATTTTTAAAACTATGATTGTATTTTAAACATTTTATATTTTTCTGAAGCCCCGTTCCTTTATAAATAATGTGTAAAAGATTCGAATTATTTAATTTAAATTTAAAAGAATTATACCTGTTTAAAAATTGTTTATATTTTCAGACCTCTAGAGAAATTTAACACCCTTGAGACCCCTTAAATAAATTTTTTAATGAGAAAGATGGTGTTGCATTTCTTTTATAAGTGCTGTTATATTAGGTGTAATATTTGAAATCTGCAGTCTCAACATAGGTTTTGTACTTTCCAGATGATATTTATTATAAGGAGATAAAGAAGAGAGCGCATATATATTAATTCATTAAATGAGAGACCATTGTAAACCTCTAGAAAAGCGCTGGGAACCCCCGGGGTTCCGCAGACCACAGTTTAAGAACCTCTACTTTAAAGTTATGTTAAGGCAGCCTTAACAAGATTGATATAAAAAATTTAGTCTGAAGATCAATGAAATATAAATGGATTTATTAAATAAAAATAGGATTATGTCTTCGCCTTTCATGAATTTTAATGTTTATTTATTAACGTCACTCGAGTAATACGATGGAGATAGGTGACGAACCTGTGAACTTTGAGCCATGTTCACGTGATGAAATATGATCTAACCTGGCGCCTAATTATCCTACCATATTTTAACATGAAGAGTTTGGATCTCAACTATTTATCGTGCACCATCCATGACGATCTGTAATGGTATCAAGATTGGAACACAAGATTCGACTAATACAGGGTGTCAATACGCGGCCCGCCAGTACGTAAATTGCGGCCCGCCGACTCTTTTTAAAAAAAATTTTAAATATCAGATTTTTAAAATTTTTTCATTCTGAAATTCATTTGAGGGGAAATTTATATATATATATATACACACACACAATGTATTTGCCTGTTACCTGTTCTTGTTTTAAAATAAATACTTTTAGATAATAAAAATGTCCTTTAGATTAAAATAGATTTATGTTTTATCAAACAGTTACATTTTGTTTTACTATTGTAAATTACTTTTTTAATAAATTTCGAATTGCATTATGCATATCCCTTACTATGGATGGTACATGTGTGTGTGCGACTTTCGTTTCTTGTCCTCCTTTTCTGTTTGGAGTACCCAAAAAGCAAGAGGCAGTCAGAGATGTTCTTTAAAGTTTTACAAAAATATTCAGGAAGGTTAAGATAAAGGACAATGTGTACTTAATCGTTTGCGCGAATGACAGCACTATCAAATTTCAACAATGAGTAACGAAAGATCAATTCAAAAGGAACACCGTAATTTTCAAGAAAATGGCAACTGTAATATTTCAAACATTATTTCATCATTGCATTATTATATTATATAATAATTATTATATTATCTATGTCTGTATACATGAAAAATAATGAAAACAGTAATAATAATTCATTCTGTTTTAAATTTTCACTCCAATAAATGGTTTTTTGTTGTTACCAAATCTGATTTTAAGGTACATATTTTTATGTGTGGCCCACTAGATCATAATGTTTCTCTAAAGTGGCCCGCAAGGTCATTTGGGTTGGACACCCCTGGACTAATACATCACCAACCGCGTTGCCCGTGACCATGACCTTTTGGCTATTGCGGCAGTTCGTTTTTCATGAAATCCAAATGAGAATGAATATATACCTGTCACATCTTTACTGGCAGCCAACTCTGCAAATCCATCTCTGAGCCTAGCCGTTGTGTACTGCTGTTGCGTGAGAGTATTCATCATGAGCCGCTCATGGAACTAGCGCTGGACACGCCGAACGACAAGGACTGTTGAGGATGGCCGGGCGGCGGTGCGTACCCCAAGGCAGCCGACACGGCCGCTATGGTATCGTGCTGCTGACATCCGAGTTCTTGCTGCAAGCCCAACATTACTTGGATGCTGTGGAAATTGCCTCTGTTTTCTGATTGCTTGGAGCCTGTCTGCATTCTAGACTGAAAAAAAAAAGTTTTTTAAACGTTTTATTTTGATGTTTGAAAAATATGTTCGGAGGATGTCTAGTTAAATTAAAATTAAGCAGGGAAAGAAGTGTCTCACATATTTGAAAGATGCAGCTGAGATGCTTAAAAATGGATCAAAACCATATTTTGTCATAAAATTTCAATAATATGACTTGCTTGAATTTCCTTAAAAAATTTTTAAAAAGACTTACAATTGAAGTCAAGAATAAATTTAGCTTTGAAAACATGATTCTTTGTTAAACCAAGAAAATCCATAATTCTCTTATGATAGCTTTTAATATTTTGAACCTTAGTTTTTGTTTCATGTAATCTTAATAATCTTTAATCTTAAGAGTAAAAACAGAATTATGTTAAATTCAAATTTAATATCTACGGTGTTGTGAGGGGAAAAAGCCGCAATAACATGAGAATTGTTAATGAATATAACTTCGTCTTAAATATGACGCGATTATGAAAAAAAATGTATCGATAAATTTTTTTTGTGTGTGGATAGATGAAAAGCATACAAAAATGTATGAAATAGTCTTATCTGCGTATGTGAACTAAACATATTAATAAAAAATACCACAATATGTATACTCGTTTCCTTAAGTGGAAAGAATAAATTCAATTTCAAAAGAACACGAAAAAGAAAGTATATTGTTAAATTGAAAAATGGCTTAACTCAGAAAAAGAGACCACATGGTTAATATTTTAAAATTTTGAAAATCAGATTAGTTTGTGTGTTAGTAATACATTCGTTAAGAAGAAACTCATGATATGTATTAATAATAATTTTTGGGGAGGTTTTTCGGTTAAAATAGTATAAATTAAAGATAGTTATTTTAAAACTAAACCCTGATTATAATGTCAAAATAAAAAATTCAGTGAAAATTAATTGCCGAAAGAGTTATGTAAAAATGATACTGTTCACAATTACTAAAAGAGAAAAATTATTTTTTTAAGGTTATTAAAAGCACATAGATGGGTTTGTGATTAAAAGGATTAGGATTTAAAGTTCAGATATATCAAAGCACAATTGTATAAAATTTTGGAGATAATTATTTGAATATTATTTTCATATGTAGTCAAACTGCGTAATTTTTTAGTGCATTAGAAGTTAGTTCTTTTTAAAATCTTTTATACTGTCAAAGTGTTTTTTTAAAAATTAATAGAAATCTATCTCAAGTAATTAATAAATAAATTGGAAAGATAATTTTAATATTCCAGATTCTCTCTCTCTTTCTTTTTTATCTTAGAAATTCAGAATTGAAGATATCTCTCTTCTTCAAAAAAAATAATTCTTCTTTAAAAAATACATTAATTTTGTTTGTGTCTAATGTATAAAACGGGTAATAAATGCATAGTAAAATTTATCAATGGTTTTGAATTTTAGTAAAATATCAAATAAATTTAAGCATAAGCTCCTAATCTTTAACTTTTATCTTCCTATTTGTTTATGTAATTAATGAATTCAATACATTAATTATATGTGTGTAAATACTTTAATTAGATATTATATTATTATATTTCATAAGCTCTAACCTTTAACTTTTATCTTTAATGAAATACATTAATTATATGCGCCATCAACAGAAAAAACAGCAAAAAGAACAAACTTTAAAAGTACATCGAACTAATAACAGAATTATATATATATATATATAATTGCGATATATTACCTAATATAATAAATAACTATCTATTTTAATTTTCTTTTCACAAAAGCAAAAACCTGATATGTTGTCAATAAGAACAAAAGACGTCTCTTTGAGAAAATTCTCAATTTTTTCTATCTACACATCTCATTCAATGAATTTTGAAAGAAAAATAATTTAACAGTGATTTAATAATTGATTATTAAAAATTGATTTAGCTAAAATTATTTTAGGAAATTTGACAAAATCTATGCATAGTTTTTAATTATGGACACTTAAACCAGTTTTTGGACAAATCTTTAAATATACAAAATCTATAAATACAAATTTATAGATTTATTTATTTATTTATTTTTATGAAAATGAAAAAGAATAATTATAGCAAAACTGCAGTTTCTTATCTCTATTAATCCGAACTTACAAAGCTTTTCATTGTTGGAATGTTATGTTATTCAAATAAAAAGCTCTTAAGGATATTATTGATACATTTGTTGCTTGCATTTGCTTTACCAAATAATAATAATAATAATAAAGCCTTTTAAATTAATTAATTCATTTTATATATGAAGTTTTTTTAAAGATTTTTTTTTGTGTATGAGACGAAAATATGAATTCATGATTTGAAATTAATATTATAATGATTGGACTATATTAATTTTGACGGAATGGTGACAATCAAGAAAAAATTGAAAATTACGTTAAATAAATTATAGAGAAAATTTAATATGTATTACAATATGTGATATTTAATGTATACAACAATAGATTAAAAACAATTATACATTTTCAGCAAGATTTTTAGAACCAAAAAATAACAATCAGTAAAATCATTAAATTGAATTTTTTTAATGAATT